>JBAKBP010010541.1:0-77297 GCA_037953745.1 Lithodes maja
GTAGGAGTTCTAGGTGGAACACCAAAAATTAGTCTTGCGGACCTGTTAAGAACAGACTGAACTTTCCTCAAAATATAATTTGGAAGACCCACCAACAGGGCATTGCAATAATCAACACGAGAGAAGACCAATGAGTGAACCAACATCAGGAGGCAACGTCTGGTTATAAACGGCTTCACCAAATAGAGATTTCTGATGTGCAAGTAACAACTTTTAACTATCTGGTTTACATGCTCTTTGAAATCTAATCGGGAGTTCACATATACACCCAGATTTCGAACAGAGTTGGCCGGTCGCAGCTGAGATCCACCCACATTGATGGAGAGGGCACCTACTATATCATCAGCTCTTCTATTTCCTCGGATGATGAGAATATCAGTTTTACCATCATTTAGTTTAAGTTTTCTCGCTCTCATCCACTTCTTGATATCAGACATCAACAATTCCATCTTACTCCGTATATCAACTATATTTGTGATTCTCACATAAATCTGGGTGTCATCTGCATAAAAGTGAAAGGTGACATTATGTGCACGAAGCAGAAGAGACAAACTGCTAATATAAATTATAAATAGGATAGGACCTAAAACTGATCCCTGCGGAACACCATACTGCAGGGGTGTCGAGTCCGAGACCACTTGATTTACCATCACACTCTGGGATCTACCTGACAAGTACGACCCAAGAAGCAAGAGAGCGGAGTCACGCACACCACAATCATAAAGATCACTCAATAACAACTCGTGATCCACTGTGTCAAAAGCCGCAGAGAGATCAAGCAAGACCAATAGTGAGGCCACACCATTGCAAATGTTCTCAACTAGATCATTATGTACTCTAATCAATGCTGTTTCAGTTGAATGATGCTGTCGGTAAGCAGACTGAAAAATTGGGATAGTTTCATTCTGCTGAAGTAGTGGTTGTAATTGGTCAAGTATTGCACGCTCTAATATCTTTGATATGAAGGACAGGTTGGAGACAGGACGATAGTTCAACATGTTCTCAACATCAAGTCCAGGTTTCTTTAGAGTAGGTCGGAGTAGTGCATGCTTTTCAGAATGTGGGAAGCTACCTTCAGAGAAGCACTTATTAATTATTTTGGAAATAAACTCAACTGTGTGATCATAGACTCTTGGTAGCTTGGAAACATTTATGGGATCCTACGGGCAAAATGTTTTATTGAGGTTTCTTATGTAGGACGAGATCATGTCCACCTCTGAGTGAAAGGATGAGAGGACATTATTAGGAATGTGTCGGGGTTGGAGTACAACTGAAAGTTCTTCACCAACAGAAGCATCATCCAGTTCCTGTCTTATGCGAGTTATCTTGCCAGCAAAAAATGCCACAAAGTTGGCAGCCAACTCGGCATCAGGTACAGAAGGTCTTAAGCTGACTCTTGTTTTTCCAAGTAAACTGTTTACAATTGAAGCCAACCTCCTCTGGTCGTTACCACACGAGTCAACTTTTCCCTGATAATACACTTTCTTTTCATCTTTGATTTTGTGGACCACAGCTCTTCTGGCTGACAGATATTGCAACCATGTAGAGTCTGTTTTATTTTTCCGCCATTCACGTTCAGCTCTTCTACGCGCTCTTCTAAGAAATTTAACTCGAGTGCTATACCAGGGCGAATCATCTCGTACTATGATTTTCTTCTCTACTTCTGGACAGTGATGATCGAACACTAATTTAAGTGCATTTCCATGTACCTCCACCAGCTCATCTGAAGTAAGGTTGGAAGTATCAATACTTCCCAAGTACTGTTTTACTTCACTGCTAGCCAAATTTAGGTCTGCATTTTTATAATTTCTAAATCTGATTACTTTTTCATGTGTGAGTGGCTTAGGGAAATCAAAGCTGAAAGTAATCAAAGCATGATCAGAGGTATTAGGGTCAGCATTCTCAACATCAACATCCAGAACACCACCACAACCCACAGGAGAGAAAACCAAGTCAAGGGTGTGTCCTAAGATATGAGTTGGGTGGGACACATGATTTACAAAATTGTTCTGATCAGTCAACTCAAGGAACTCAGGAGAGAATGGCTTCAGATGAGGGCTGTCAACCCAGTAATTAAAATCTCCACATATCAAAAGTCTTCCGGTTTTAGCAGAAAATTCCTCAAGAAACTGCCCAAACTCTTCCATAAAACCCCTATCTGTGCCACGATGGCCAGGCCTATAGACAACTGCCATTCTTAGAATTTGTTGATGGAGTTTTATTTCCACTTCCAACAGTTCATAATAAAGAGGGGCTGGGTTATGGCTTATTTGCAAGATATTCACCACAGATGTGGAGTAGACAACTGCCACTCCACCACCCGGATGATCTCCCCTAGGCCTAGGAACATTTATTATGGAATGGGTTTTAGGCAATGCCGCCTGGATAATATTCAGATCTGACTCGAACAACCAGGTTTCAGTGAGACATAATACATCAAGGTTACGTTCATCCAAGATCTCGCAAATATGATCCATTTTGTTACGCAAGGAACGAACATTCAACAGACCCAGTTTCAACCGGCTCCCATGTGCATTTTTCAGTTTTTTGAACCTACAAAATTGGTGTTCTCAATAACTTTATTTCTCTGAGCTGTCATCAAAGGACAATTTCTACTTGAGGCGAAATGATTTGGCGGCTCCGTAACTGATGTGGAGCTCATACAATTTATACATTTGGGGGAAGTCTTGTTGGTGCAGTCTTTTGAGTTATGAGTACCAGCACAGAAGTTGCATTTTGGATCCTCATTTTTCCGATAACACCTGTCACTGGTATGACCAAAGCCCTGGCAATGGTAACATTGTGTTACCCAGAAGCGATCGTACGCACGACATCTCACAAGTCCAACATACACAGAATTGCCATCATCCACAATGGAAGAGCGTATTTCAGGTGACATTTTTACTACCGCAATCTTAGTGTGTGCATCACTCTTTTGCTTAGTGAATAGCAAATTCATAGCCAAGCCATCGTCGACCAGGGACTTTATTCTTGGGTTCTTGTTGAGGATGCTGGGAATGATCTCATTATCCTCAGCGTCATTAGCAATGCCCACCAGAGTCATTTTTGGCATCATCTTCTTTGGTTCGGAGACACTGAAGGCACTGTCCACCCCCAAATACTGATTGATGGCCCTTCCTGCATCTTCTTTGGCTTTCTTGGATGGAAGTCGTACCACCAGTACACCCGAATCAGTTCTAGTTAACTTGTTAACCGGAACCAAAGCCAGAGCAGTCTCGATTGCCTTTGTATCTGGTGGGCTTACTGGCTCGGAGGATCGGTCTTTTGGCTTCACTACCAGGACCTGATGGTCCCAGACAGTTTTTTCCTTTCCACCATCTACCACCTCAGTGGTGCGTTTGGTCGGCTCCTTTATGGTCTCCACTGTTTCCCTCACTACCTTTTCCTTGCTCTTCAAAACCTGCACTACATTCTTCTCAAACTCTCTTTTCTCTTTTTCTCTCTCTTCGACCTGCTCCTTCATGATTTCCTCCAATGCATCCACCTTAGCATTCCCCACCCTTGTCCACTCATCTTTCTCCTCACTTATTACTCCCTTTACTCTCTCACTTAAATGGCCCTCATACTCCTTTAGCTGCTCCTTGAGTGCCATGTTCTCTGCCTCCAGCTCATCTACTTTCCTTATTACAGCATCTAAGTTAGCAATTAATGGCCCATCTGCAGTTGCTACTGAACTGGCTCCACATATTTCTGTCAGTGACTCCACCTTCACACCTATATCTCTCCTCCAATTCTCCATAACTCCCTTCCATCTCAACAGACCCATCATCTGTCTCTTCACTACAGTCAATTGATCCTCCACTTCATTACCCTCTGCCAGAAATCCCTCAAATTCATAGCTCTCTTCATCTCCCAACAAACTCTGCCTCCGTTTGCCTTGGCTGGCCATTGTTTATACCTATATAGCCTACAATTAAAAATACACTAATCTAAATTAAAAACAACCAAACTCCCTTGGCTAAAAATAAATCAAACCAATCACTTAAAAAAGCTGATAAAATAAAATAACTACCTGGGTAAAACCCAGGTAGCGCCGCCCCCGTTTGTGTCACCCAAGAAGAAGAAAAATTAAGGTATGGAAAAAGAAATGAATACTGGGTGTCTGCGAGGATACCACGAGCAGGTGGGGTGCGACTTGGCTACCCTTTGGAGGTAGCCCAAACCGAGGTGCGAGGAAGGATGGTGAATGTCTACTAACTTTAACCAATTTAATGTTTCGAGCTTCTTTGTCAGTGACTATATATCCACACAACTCAGTATAACCTCATTGGTTACGATACTGCCACTGCGCAAAGCTACTGAAACTGAAGCTACATTCTCCATATTAGACTGAAATATGACGAGAGACCGAAAGTCCGCCATTTATATTCACTGAATGAGAATGACTGGGTTGATAGGCTAGTTCTAAAATCCCTTACATTATTCTTCGATTATATACGAAAACTACAGTACGGTACATAAGAGGGTAAATCTACAGTTATACTACCCCTCCCCCACCTCCCCCCTTCAAAACACGCCTTTTAGCGTGTTTTTGGATGGTTCAGCAGACGCGGAAACTGGAAAAAAACATATTTTGATAAAAACTTATCACCAACCAGATACGAGTTTTTCAGGTAATTTGTTGTTGTTTTTTTATTTTATATTTGATATACAGTGTTGTTTAATACCGAGGACCGTCGCATTTTAGTATTTTTAACATTAGCCTAACTTAACCTAACCTAACCGAAAAGTAACCCGTCTCCGCGACGGTCTAAACTCCCCCTCACGTTCCCTGTTTATGGGTGCGCGACGGTCTAAACCCTGCTCACGTTCCCTGTTTATGGGTTTGCGAAGGTTTGTAATACTTCAATGTATCTATTTCAAGTCAAATATACATTTCTGCGCATCATCAAACCATACTAAGTCTACTACTAAAAATATTAGCCCATTAGTTCCAACAGAATAGCGACAAAATAGGGGTAGTATAACTGTAGATTTATCAAAGAAAACTTAAATTATTTGGGTAACTAAACAAAAGGTCTGTTTCCGTACTCCGTAGCACAGTGAGTGACAAAAGGACACTCTCAGGCCTCAGGGACATGATTAGGTGAAGGAGTGGGATTAGGAAGATTCAAATCCCTTTTAGTTACAAAATATAAGTGCTTTCCTAATAATCAGGCTTCCTCAATTTCCTGGACGAATACTTAATTATCTATTCAGCCTGTGACCCCAGTATTATATCCCCCCTACCCCCTAGGCCCTAGTTGCCCTAGTAACCTAGTCCCTACCCCTTACTCAAGAGAGACAGTGTCACAGTAAGACTAGCAGGTCCTTGTGAATTGTTTTATCCCAAAAGTGTCACCTTTTCTGTCTCTGTAGTATTAGGGGAGGTGTGACGGAGTGGTCTTGCCACTGGACTGGTAATCCAATGGACCCGGATTCGAATCCCAATATGTCAATGGGAAGATATTATTGGGATGGAATTTGTGCTGTACCTAGTATCAGTGCATTACCACAGCACACCGAAATGCCAAAAAAATACCCTCATTGTCCCCTGATTAAAATAGCATTGTATGAATATTCCCATATTCAAAAATATGCTACAGGGGTGCAATGCCTAGTGAGTAAATTGCTCAATAGGTGACATTCTGAGACTGTGAAGCACAGAGGCGAGGCGGCTTCAGAGACGGGATTGCTTCGAGCCGGGGTGCTTCGCATGTCTCACTCCCTAGACTGGAACAAGACCTCACGGGCCTCACCGTGTTCAGCGGTAGAGTGTGAAGGCTATCAGCCTATGCCCGAGAGGGAGTACTGTAGTTGGAATATAGACAAAAAAAAAAATAAAAAAAAATCTACCCATATACATGGGTAAGACAGTTACAGTAACCACATTTCTACCCCATGAGGCCACGGCACATGCATATACAGTACATGTATACATGACATAGGGCAACACATGTGCATTGCAATTTGCATACATACTGTATATGAATATACTGACCTGAGACCTCCCATCTTTTAAAGAAAAGACGAAGATGTAGGGGAGACATGATAGCGGTATTTAAATGGATAAATTTTTAAAATAAGGGCGATATAGATGAGGTATTGAAGCTATAGAACGGCGACATAACCCGCTCAAATGGTTTCAAGTTAGATAAGTTTAGATTTAGAAAAGATATAGGAAAGCACTGGTTTGGGAATAGAGTTGTTAACATGTGGAATGCACTGCCCAGAACAGTGGTTAGCTCAGAAACAGTTGAAAGCTTTAAGCAGAAGTTGGATTCCCATATGGGTGATGTGGGCTGGGTGTGAATGGGAGCTGCCTCATGTGAGCCGCATGGCCATATGCAGTTTCCTGCGATCTTATGACCTAGTGTTCTTGTGTAATTGGGGTTGGGTGTGACAGGGATCTGCCTTGTGTGGGCCGATCGTCTTTTTGCAGACACACATTTTCTTATGTTCTTATGTTATGGAAAGAACATTACAATGGTTAGCTACTTGAGCCTGTGAGGCATTAAAATGATTGCATAAGGGCCAACATGACTTTAGACAGGGCCGCTCCTGCCTTTCACAGTTCTAAAACATGGGTTTTATATGAAAATACAGTAGGCCTAGTTACTTCAAATTCATATGGTATGTACGTCCTATTATCTTATTGCAATTGAAGGAATCCACTATTCCACCTGATAGGCTACTGGAGTAACTGGTATTTCATGTTTGACATTATAGTCAGTAGTCACAGTGTATAAATCCATGACATTCATGTCTCAATAGCAGCATAATTGCCCTTCTATGGTATGGCATCTAATCATAGTTACAGGCTTAACAGCCATACAGTTGAATTAAGGGAATAATGGTTAGTTAAGAAGTACAGTACAGTACAACAGTAATTGCGAAACTGTGTGATTGTATGTTATGGATCAAGTGAAACATGGTATTGGATAACAACTAACAAGTGGATCTCTCCAGTCTCCAACATAGAGCATGCAGTGGAGATGAGCAACTTCAGAATGGCGTTGGATGTCAGGAACATGGATGGTTTGAGCAATGTGGAGGTGTACACATGACTTGGTATGTGTAAGCATTAAGCTTTGGGTGTTGAGACTCTTCAAGACAAAGTAGCCTGGGGCCCTGGAGCCTACGGTGACTTGTAAACCCCGTCGTACCTTCCTATTATAGGCCTAGGCCTATACAATAATAATTTGTTTAGCTCGTATTATCGTATAGCCTAACCTAGGTGCAATTATAGGCTAGAATAATTCCAAGAAAACTTGGTAAATAAGGCGGCTCTAGCTGTCTTGAATGTTACCAATGATGAAAACTATCGGAAAATATCAAGGAAACCGACCACCTTTTATTTAGTTTTTTTTTTTTTTTTTTTTTTAAGCTAGTTTTCATCATTAGGCTATACAGTGGTTGTCATTAATTAGAATCTCCGGAAAAAACGTTTTCCCCATTATCCAACAAACTTAAGATACGGCCCCCGATAGTGGGGAGGGCTATGAACAGGGTGCCAACACAGAAATTATCCAGTTCTGGATCATTTTTCTAAGCTTACAAGGATCAATTTGCGCGGGGGGTGCGGGGGGCGCAGGCCCCCGCTACATAACAGGGGGTCCGGGGGGCATAGCCCCCTGGCCGCCGGAGAAATTTTGAGATGTGAAGGTAAATATACGCACAATACATGCTCAAAATTTATTAAAAGGAATGAATAATATTGTAAGTAAAAGGGATGTTATGTATGTTTACTGGTGTTTAATCAGGATACTAGGGGAGCTGGCTGCCTGTACTTCAGTCTCAAAGAGATTCACTTCAGGTCCACTAATATAGGCATTGAAAACAGGTTTTTAAATTACTCTTAGCAGTCCCTGTTTTAGTTTTGTAACTTTTGTCCAATAAAGATTTCATGTATATTTGTTGTTCCATTCCAAGAACTATTACATACTTAATTTATATCCTTTCATATGATACATGAGTTACTATAGAGTACTGGTTAAAATACATACCGGTACCAAGTTTCAAGAATAAACTTTGATTAGAACATTTGTTTGTCTATTATTTTCCCTGGGCCGAGTAAAAAATACCTGGGTAGGCTATTCCCATCTCGGGTTAAGTACAATCAGTAGGAACGTAGCAACTTACTTTAATTTTCACAACTTTAAAAGACTCAAGATTCTGCGAGGTTAATTCCGAAAATATTCAATCAAGTCTCCGTTACCCCCATGAAGTCAGGTTATAGTAATGACAAGACATACCAATAATATATGTTAGTTAGCGGGTGTGTGGACTGTGGGAATAGTGGCAGCCCCCACTTTGGACACTAAGACTAAGTAAAGTTAGGTTAGGGTAAGGTAATGCAAATTATCTACTCATAACATGATAAACAATTGAACAATAAACTATCTATCTATCTATCTATCTATCTATCTATTGCCTGACGCCGTGATCCCCGAAGGGGTGGCCACGAACGAACCGCCCCCATGCACCTCTGTCCCCAGTCAGTCGACGCCCCTCCCCACAACCAGCACCGCCTTCATTCATGTAGTTCCTCACTCCATCCTTCCACCTCATATTCGGTCTACCTCTCCCCCTCTGTCCCTCCACCTCGCTCTCGTACACCCTCTTAGTCATTCTCTCGCTTTCCATACGTTCCATATGGCCGAACCATCTCAAGTTGTTCCTTTTCACACTTTCCAGCACATCTACCTCCACACCACACCTCCTTCTTACTTCCTCATTAGTCTGTCTATCCCGCCATGTAATTCCGCACGCACTCCTTAAGTAATTCATTTCCACTGCTCTCACTCTTGGTCTGAGTCTCTCAACCAACGTCCATGCTTCGCTTCCGTAAGTCAGTGTCGGGATTACCACACTGTCATGCAAGGACTTCTTCACTTCCATACTGACCACCCTATTTCTTGTTACTGCTTTTAGCGTTCCTACAACCCTCTTCCCCTGTTGTACCCTCTCCCGCACCTCTTCATCCAAAGTCCCATCTTTACTCAACACACTGCCCAGATACTTAAAAGAGTTGACGATCTCCATAGCCTGACCGTTCAGCTTCACCTCACACTCTGTGACTTCACCCCTTTCGAAGACCATAACCTTGCTCTTCCCCGTATTTACCTTCAAATTCCGTTTTTCGCACACTGTTCCAAACTCATTTACCAGACCCTGCAACTCCCATTCATTATCACTCATCAGAACTGTATCATCCGCAAACAGCAGTATAGGTAGCTTCCACTCAATTCCCTCCCTTTTCAGCGATACACCAACATCCACTGCTCTTGATAGTATTTCTTTCATAACTCCATCCATATATACAGTAAACAACCACGGGGACATCACACACCCCTGTTTCAAACCAACATTCAGGTCAAAGAACTCGCTCTGCTCACTCTCCACACGTACTGCCGCCTTTGCACCCTCATACATGCTCTTCACTGCTTTCAGCAACTTGCCCTCTACTCCGTATATTCTAAGTACTTTCCACAAACCTTCTCTATCCACTCTGTCATAGGCCTTCTCCAAGTCCATAAAGGCAACATACACCTTTTGTTTCTTCTCCAGATACTTCTCCACAACACAATTCAGGGTAAAAATCTGATCTACACATCCTCTTCCCTTCCTAAAGCCTCCCTGCTCGTCGCCTATCCATTTCTCCGTTCTCACTCTCACTCTCTCAATCACTACCCTACTGTATACCTTCCCTACTACGCTTAGAAGACATATTCCTCGGTGGTTACCACACACTCCTCTTTCCCCTTTGCCCTTATATAGGGGGACTATTATGCCAGTCTTCCAGTCATCGGGTGCACTCCCCTTCTCCCATGCTAGTTTGCACATTTTCCATACCCATTCTATCACTATCTCACCACCATACCTCAACATTTCCCCACACACTCCATCTGTTCCTGGTGCTTTCCCCAACTTCACTCTTTTCATGGCTTCCCACACTTCTGACCTCCTGATCCCCACCTCCTCCTCCACTACTTCTCTTCTTCTCCCTCCCATACCATATCCAGCTATGTTTGCTGGCTCTTCATTCCTTTCATTTAGCAACTCACTGAAGTACTCCCTCCATCTTTCGACTCTCTCTTGCTTCTCGGCTAGCATTCTCCCATTCTTATCTTTCACACCCTTACTGTTTCCCTTGCTACCTTCCCTAACTTTCTTGACTTCTTTCCAGAACAGTTTCTTACTCTCCCTCCATTTTACACTCAGATTCCTTCCAAATTCCTCATCTACTCTTCTCTTACTTTCCTTCACTACTCTCTTCACCACCCTCTTACTCTCCACGTACCTCGCTCGTTTCTGTCTCTCGGAATCTTCATTCCCTCTACTACCCAACCACTCTCTATATGCTTTCTTCTTTTCTTCCACAGCTATTCTTACCTCTTCTGTCCACCATGCTGTACCTTTCACTCCCCTCCCTCTTCTCCTCACTCCACACACCTCCTCACATGCTGCACAGATCTCATCCTTAAACACCTTGCTCATCTCCTCCACTTCCTCCATAACTTCCAGGTCGAACCCACCTAGTCGTCTTTCCACTGCTCTCCTGTACTCCTCCCTGACTTCCTCCTCCTGCAACCTCTCCACCCTCCTCACCATTCCACCCTCCTCCCGCCTCCCTCCCGCTCTCCTCACCCACTTCTTTTGTAACCTAACCTTAGCTACCACTACATAATGATCAGACAGACCCCCTCCAATACCCCTATACACCCTAGCATCCATCACAGATTTCTTCATTCGTTCATCCACACATACATAATCAATCAATGACTTTCGTTCCACCACTGTCTTATCCTTCATCGTCAACATCCGTTTCCATGTGTACCTGTGGATCATTCTGTGTCGGAAGAAGGTGTTGGCTATCCACAGCCTCCTCCCCACACATACGTCCACAAGTGCACTACCATTCCCATTCACCTCTGATGGTACCCCCCACCCTCCCACCACTCCCTCAACTTTCCTATCACCCACCTTACCATTCATATCCCCAATCAGAAATATTCTTTCGTTCTTGTCAAACTTCTCCAGGCACGCCTCCACATTCATCCAGAACTCCTCTTTCTTTCTTTCAAGTATATCCTCTGTCGGGGCATACACGCATACAATCACCCACGTTTGTATTCCTACTTTCATTCTCACCCACACAATCCTTGAACCCACAGACCCATACTCTCTTACACATTCCTTCCATTTGCTACTTACAAACAAACATGCACCTTCTCTCGCTGTTCCTTCACTCACTCCAGCACACACACCCATTCCACACTCCCACTCTCTCACATCTGAACCTTTCCATTTGGTCTCTGTCATTCCACATACATCCAGCCTGGCATTCACTAACACTTCCCGAACCTCTCTCTCTTTTGTGCCATCATTCATGCCACTAACATTCCATGTAGCCATTCTCAGAATGTCCGAAGGCATGTCCTTAGTCGGTCGTGGTTCGTCAACGTTGGTTCCGTCCGCATCCGAGGCTGTTCGTTCGTTTTTTTTTGCTTAGATATTTTTTCCGGGTGGGGGTCGCAAGCCCACCGACCCAACCTCTTTAGTCGCCTCTTACGACACGCAGAAGGCACGTGGGGCATATTCTGGCTAGGAGGATCGGGTGGCTGTACTGAAGATCGACCGTTTGAATGCTTCCTCCTTATTGCGGACAGCAGTAGAACAGGCGTGAGTAAACCAAGATTTTTTAGCATTAGTCTGATAGAAAGAGAATGGAATGTATGCTTCCATGCCCGATAGGATTACCTCGGTAATGCGTTCAGCACTCTCCGAGGGTCCTCGGCCATGGAAGCAGAAATCATTCCATGGGAAATCAAAGAAGTACTGCCGAAGAGCCTCCCAGTCGGCAGCGCCAAAGTGCCACAAGCGCCGCCGGCTAGGAGGATCGGGTGGCTGTACTGGAGAGATAGGACAGGTGACAGAGATAAGTTCATGGTCGGAGGAGCCCAAAGGAGAGAAAAGATCGACAGTATAAGAAGAAGGGTTAGAAGTTAGAAACAGGTCAAGAATGTTGGGCCGATCTCCGATGCGATCCGGGATACGGGTGGGTTGCTGAATATATATATATATATATATATATATATATATATATATAGAGAGAGAGAGAGAGAGATAGATAAAGTATAGATAGATATATAGAAACAAAAAATATATATATCGATAGATATAGATATATTGAATGTGGTGAAGTTTGTTTGGTAGCTTTTATGGATTTGTGAACGATATATAACTACTACAGATCTCATCTATATAATATTTTCGATTGTCGGTGCGTGTGTGTGTCTGTCTGTGTGTTCTTATAGGCAGCCGCAGTTTTGGACCTGGGGAGCTGAAACTGTGCATGTGGGTGTCAATTGACCTGAGTCAGGTCATAGAGGGGGCGAGGCCACGATCGGAGGTCGTTTCGAGGCCGAAATTGAAAAACAAAAAATTAAAAAAATGGCCGTTTGGGGCAGAAGGTGACCTCCGATCGGAAAGGTGTATGGAACGAAAGTTGTTCGCAGCCCCCCAAAATGGGGGTACGGATGAGGTCAGATCCAAAATCGAAGGCCATTTAGCGGCCGAAATCGAGGTCGCCGTTTAATGAGGCACAGGGAGGTCGAGGCCGGTGATTATGGTAGTAGTAGTATTGTGATGATTGTGGTGATGATGGTGATTATGGTAGTAGTAGTGGTGGTAGTAGTGATGGTGATTATGGTGATTACCCGGGCAACGCCGGGTACCCCTGCTAGTTCCTTATAAAAAAAATTCCTATGTATTTAAGGAGGTACTGCTTGGTTTTTGGTCTATAGGCTATATGTATATATTTTATATATATTTTTTAGTTTCCTCGCCAGAAATTTTTCTACCGAAAAATGCACAAAATTATCTTGGGGGAGTTTTTTTAAGCTTGATAGAGGTCTAGCGAGGAAACTAAGAAATAAAGGAATAAATGAATTAATATACCAAAAAAAAACAGCCCATCTCCCCATAATCGATGCATACGATAAAGGATGAGAATAGTAGAGATACCAAAGGAGACGAATTGTCCAGTAGAGACGCACTTCATGCAAAAAAACTGCCATGCAAAAAACTAAAGTACCTGAAAAGAAAACATCAAAAAATACTTTATGCTATTAGTGATGTTCTCAAAGACTACCAGCCTAATAGGACACACATTTATCTTGAGAACAAATAAACAAAAATAAAAATGAGATTTTCGGGGTATCTCTTAGCCCAAACCTATGAAAGCGATTTTTTCACAGCTAATTTTTTTCCTACTTCTCTAACTCGGATCGTTTTTCTTTTGTTTCAAATGGAAAGAGCATGTCTTGAACTATACTCCTGCATGGTTTCATGACTCTTGCATGAACGAGTGCTCGTGAAAGTGGGTGCGTCCCCAATGGTTCATGATATGGTCCAAAACCAATGGAGACGCATTTTTTCAAACTGGGTTTAGAAGGGCATAAACCGCATGCATGGTAAACCCCAATCTCGCCCCACCTCCTCCTGTATTCATGGTCGAGTTTCCTTTAATGGTGGTGGAGCTACCTTCATTTGACTTCGAGGCCCAATGGAGACGCACACGTGCGGGCCATATAGAGACGCGTCTGGATGGGGTGGTGGTGTGCGTCTCCATTGGTTTAGTGTTATTTATCAAAGTTATCTGCCCTATTTATAATATTATATCTTATTTCAGTTGCAAGAATATTGAATTAATAGTGCATGCACTACAACTACAAACTAACAGAAATGGAAAATAGAAATAAATAGTGTATGAACTATCGAATAAAGACTAAATAATGACAGAAATAATCGTACAATTTGTTTTTGTCACGTAGGTCTAAGTGTGAGCTTTCGATACTCAGCTTCACAACACACACACACCCACACACTCACACACTCAGGGGCCTAAATGTGGCCAAATTGCACTTTTTTATTGACCGTGACTGAACATCAACGAGACAGGTCTACTTGTTTGGACGTCCCTCTGACTCCCTCACTGGAGACTCGTGCTGCCGTGCGGTGGGGCCAGTGGCACAACCCTTTAGTAGAGGGTTGTGCCAGTGGGGGGCGAAGGAGAGAGGGAAATCGACACTCGTTTATTTCTCTCTCCTCCCCCACTTCGCGAATCGTAATTTGTGGGTTATTTCGCATATTTCTTTGTTACATATGCATTCATGTGCTTTGTGGTGATATAATATTGATATATATGAGAGATATAAGCGCTATTGCGTATTTTCCCCCTCCTTTCCTCCCCCCTCCCTCGCAAACTAGCTAGGCAGGGGAAGGGTGGCGGGGTTGCTTTTTACCAACAAATGTGCAATTCTCGACCATTGTAACTTCACTGCGGCGCGATATTTTAAAGAAAATATATATAGAGTCGGATGTTGGTTGGTATTCACTTATATAGAGTCGGATGTTGGTTGGTATTCACTTATATAGAGTCGGATGTTGGTTGGTATTCACTTATATAGAGTCGGATGTTGGTTGGTATTCACTTATATAGAGTCGGATGTTGGTTGGTATTCACTTATATAGAGTCGGATGTTGGTTGGTATTCACTTATATAGAGTCGGATGTTGGTTGGTATTCACTTATATAGAGTCGGATGTTGGTTGGTATTCACTACACGTTGATGTAGTTTTCGTAGCTATTTGGAAATGTTGCCAAAAATGGCTTAGGATTCGGGCAAAGTTTTTCACAATTTATTTTCTCTATAGATGTACAATGTAGGCCCACTATCAGCATGCAACTACTTTAGTTTAAGCTAGAAGTATAAGAGGTATAAATATGATCTACTAAATAATCAACTTACTCACATATTAATACAAAAAAACAGACGTTCGTCTGCACTGGACTGGGGTGCGTCTACTTTGGGTTTGGTGGTCATAAGGAGACGCACTTGATATTGGACCTCTTATCTCGGAAAATACTTGAAATATATCAAACATTGACACATCCATTAAAAGAATAACCATTTGGTAATATATCAAGTGAGTTTCAAGTTAAAAGAATTTATGAGCTTGACACACTGATATTTTTCTTGAAAACTTTCACACTTTTTGCGTCTCCTTTGGTGCCTCTACCCCTACCAGTGTGGGCCTTATTCTCTCTAACTGTTTATGAGGTCAAGGAGGCGAGGAAGATTCTTGGTGGGCAGCAGATTAGCTTTTTTCTGGTAATCCTAGGTTCATGTTTTGTCTTTCATTTCTTCGTGCGTGGGTGTGTGTGAGTTAAGGACAGCGGTGGTGGGCCAGATTACAGAGTTACAGGATTACTGGGGCAATAGATAGGAGGATGGAGGACGAAAAGCATTGATATTTATAAAGAAGATGGGACGAAAAGACTTGAAATCGACAAACTAATGGGGTGAACATCTTAAAATCTCAAAACTAATGGGGTTAAACGTGATGGAAAAGGGGGTCCATACAAAACAAGGTTAAGCCCTTCAGCACCATGACGCGTTATTCCCTTTGATTCTGGCTAAACATATATTAGTTTATGCAGTTTAAGAAAGACCTTGAACTCATTCTGAGAATGGCTACGTGGAATGTTAGTGGCATGAATGATGGCACAAAAGAGAGAGAGGTTCTGGAAGTGTTAGTGAATGCCAGGCTGGATGTATGTGGAATGACAGAGACCAAATGGAAAGGTTCAGATGTGAGAGAGTGGGAGTGTGGAATGGGTGTGTGTGCTGGAGTGAGTGAAGGAACAGCGAGAGAAGGTGCATGTTTGTTTGTAAGTAGCAAATGGAAGGAATGTGTAAGAGAGTATGGGTCTGTGGGTTCAAGGATTGTGTGGGTGAGAATGAAAGTAGGAATACAAACGTGGGTGATTGTATGCGTGTATGCCCCGACAGAGGATATACTTGAAAGAAAGAAAGAGGAGTTCTGGATGAATGTGGAGGCGTGCCTGGAGAAGTTTGACAAGAACGAAAGAATATTTCTGATTGGGGATATGAATGGTAAGGTGGGTGATAGGAAAGTTGAGGGAGTGGTGGGAGGGTGGGGGGTACCATCAGAGGTGAATGGGAATGGTAGTGCACTTGTGGACGTATGTGTGGGGAGGAGGCTGTGGATAGCCAACACCTTCTTCCGACACAGAATGATCCACAGGTACACGTGGAAACGGATGTTGACGATGAAGGATAAGACAGTGGTGGAACGAAAGTCATTGATTGATTATGTATGTGTGGATGAACGAATGAAGAAATCTGTGATGGATGCTAGGGTGTATAGGGGTATTGGAGGGGGTCTGTCTGATCATTATGTAGTGGTAGCTAAGGTTAGGATACAAAAGAAGTGGGTGAGGAGAGCGGGAGGGAGGCGAGAGGAGGGTGGAATGGTGAGGAGGGTGGAGAGGTTGCAGGAGGAGGAAGTCAGGGAGGAGTACAGGAGAGCAGTGGAAAGACGACTAGGTGGGTTCGACCTGGAAGTTATGGAGGAAGTGGAGGAGATGAGCAAGGTGTTTAAGGATGAGATCTGTGCAGCATGTGAGGAGGTGTGTGGAGTGAGGAGAAGAGTGAGGGGAGTGAAAGGTACAGCATGGTGGACAGAAGAGGTAAGAATAGCTGTGGAAGAAAAGAAGAAAGCATATAGAGAGTGGTTGGGTAGTAGAGGGAATGAAGATTCCGAGAGACAGAAACGAGCGAGGTACGTGGAGAGTAAGAGGGTGGTGAAGAGAGTAGTGAAGGAAAGTAAGAGAAGAGTAGATGAGGAATTTGGAAGGAATCTGAGTGTAAAATGGAGGGAGAGTAAGAAACTGTTCTGGAAAGAAGTCAAGAAAGTTAGGGAAGGTAGCAAGGGAAACAGTAAGGGTGTGAAAGATAAGAATGGGAGAATGCTAGCCGAGAAGCAAGAGAGAGTCGGAAGATGGAGGGAGTACTTCAGTGAGTTGCTAAATGAAAGGAATGAAGAGCCAGCAAACATAGCTGGATATGGTATGGGAGGGAGAAGAAGAGAAGTAGTGGAGGAGGAGGTGGGGATCAGGAGGTCAGAAGTGTGGGAAGCCATGAAAAGAGTGAAGTTGGGGAAAGCACCAGGAACAGATGGAGTGTGTGGGGAAATGTTGAGGTATGGTGGTGAGATAGTGATAGAATGGGTATGGAAAATGTGCAAACTAGCATGGGAGAAGGGGAGTGCACCCGATGACTGGAAGACTGGCATAATAGTCCCCCTATATAAGGGCAAAGGGGAAAGAGGAGTGTGTGGTAACCACCGAGGAATATGTCTTCTAAGCGTAGTAGGGAAGGTATACAGTAGGGTAGTGATTGAGAGAGTGAGAGTGAGAACGGAGAAATGGATAGGCGACGAGCAGGGAGGCTTTAGGAAGGGAAGAGGATGTGTAGATCAGATTTTTACCCTGAATTGTGTTGTGGAGAAGTATCTGGAGAAGAAACAAAAGGTGTATGTTGCCTTTATGGACTTGGAGAAGGCCTATGACAGAGTGGATAGAGAAGGTTTGTGGAAAGTACTTAGAATATACGGAGTAGAGGGCAAGTTGCTGAAAGCAGTGAAGAGCATGTATGAGGGTGCAAAGGCGGCAGTACGTGTGGAGAGTGAGCAGAGCGAGTTCTTTGACCTGAATGTTGGTTTGAAACAGGGGTGTGTGATGTCCCCGTGGTTGTTTACTGTATATATGGATGGAGTTATGAAAGAAATACTATCAAGAGCAGTGGATGTTGGTGTATCGCTGAAAAGGGAGGGAATTAAGTGGAAGCTACCTATACTGCTGTTTGCGGATGATACAGTTCTGATGAGTGATAATGAATGGGAGTTGCAGGGTCTGGTAAATGAGTTTGGAACAGTGTGCGAAAAACGGAATTTGAAGGTAAATACGGGGAAGAGCAAGGTTATGGTCTTCGAAAGGGGTGAAGTCACAGAGTGTGAGGTGAAGCTGAACGGTCAGGCTATGGAGATCGTCAACTCTTTTAAGTATCTGGGCAGTGTGTTGAGTAAAGATGGGACTATGGATGAAGAGGTGCGGGAGAGGGTACAACAGGGGAAGAGGGTTGTAGGAACGCTAAAAGCAGTAACAAGAAATAGGGTGGTCAGTATGGAAGTGAAGAAGTCCTTGCATGACAGTGTGGTAATCCCGACACTGACTTACGGAAGCAAAGCATGGACGTTGGTTGAGAGACTCAGACCAAGAGTGAGAGCAGTGGAAATTAATTACTTAAGGAGTGCGTGCAGAGTTACATGGAGGGATAGACAGACTAATGAGGAAGTAAGAAGGAGGTGTGGTGTGGAGGTAGATGTGCTGGAAAGTGTGAAAAGGAACAACTTGAGATGGTTCGGCCATATGGAACGTATGGAAAGCGAGATAATGACTAAGAGGGTGTACGAGAGCGAGGTGGAGGGACAGAGGGGGAGAGGTAGACCGAATATGAGGTGGAAGGATGGAGTGAGGAACTACATGAACGAAGGCGGTGCTGGTTGGGGGGTGGGGCGTCGACTGACTGGGGACAGAGGTGCATGGGGGCGGTTCGTTCGTGGCCACCCCTTCGGGGATCACGGCGTCAGGCAATAGATAGATAGATAGAAGAAAGACCTATAGTATTCTAAGGGTTTCTTGAGATCGTACCTATTCTATTCTCTCAAGACATCTTTGGGGTAATACGTATTACCCTGAAGATGTCTTGAGAGAGTAGACGAAAGTTAGGTGTTCTAATGTTTTATTTTCCAGCAAGTTTTACTACATAATTTGATCACATATTTATGAATTAACCTCCATCATATATTCTGTTAAATAAATAGATGAATGAAATAGTTTTATAGAATAGTAGACAACACTCTACTAGTAATGTGTATGCTTGGATTCACATGAACGTGCCTGATGACCAAAGCAATTAACATATGCATTTATCTTCGATGGAAAAATAGACACTTTGGTATAATGCATTAATTTGTCCAGGTTACATTTCCAATTAACTCATAAATATTTCTATATTATAGGGAGATTGTAGACACCAATCGAGCAGGGCAGTACCCAAGGGAGTCCTCATAGTCATATAAGGAGTTGCTCGAACTCCTGTTACAAATGCCTGGCTTTCATCACTGTTTCTATGTGTGCCTCACCTACACAGATAGTAATCCAGCTAACTCTCACAAACCCCTCATCCTTCTATTAATTTCACTGCACTTAACAAGCAGACCAGACATTTTTCCAAAACATGTAAATTACCTATAATGTACATAGATATTGGCTGTCTATCACTCTTTCAACCTTTGGGGGAGACACTTGTTACAGGCAGCTTTGCTTTTTATCGCCTTCATACAAATAGAAAACAAGAACGAGTACAGGTGGAGATGTGTGGAAATATAAGTGAAGGTGGAGATGAAACGAAGATGGAAGTGGAATAGAGTGAGGGTGGAGGTGGAAGTGGAGGTGTGAGTTATGGTGGTGTTAAAGGTGTGGTGGTGGTGGTGGGCAGGAGAGAGGTGGTGGAGGCAGTCAAAGTGAGGCTCAGGTTACATGTTTACTGTGTGATCAGAGGGACTAATGGTGTCAACACTCACCCTTACCTTACACACATTATATTCTGACTGCCCACATATTCTCTCTCTCTCTCTCTTTTTCTCTTTCTCTTTCTCTCTTTCTCTCTCTCTCTTCCCCCCCCCCCCCACTCCATACATACACACACACATACAAATGTCAACACATATTCTGCCCTATATCAATCAATCAATCAATCAATGGGGGCATACGCTGTGACAGCCTGTGGGCATTCACCCGCTGATGCCACTCAAGGGGATCCTCCCGGGAAAGCCTTCAGGCATCTGCCTGGTCCATATTAAGTATTCCATCGCATGATTTACCGACTTCCTTCAGTCATGAGTAATGTGGTCTTTCCCTGGGCCTCCTTCACTCAGGGTTGTCTTCTGTAGAGACCACTTGGTGAGCGGGATCAGCCTCGGGGAGGTGAACCACATGCCCATATAGCCGAAGTTGGCGTTCACGGATTATGCAACTAATATGTCTTGAGTCAGTTTCATGAGGTAGTCGCTTACCCAAGATCTCTAAGTCCTCACCACATGCATGAACAGATTGAAGGGCATCATCCAACAAGTCGCTAAATACTTGGACTTTGGTCTTAGCACAAGAGACCTTTAGACCAAGCGGTTCTGACTCCTCATGGAGTGCCTCCAGGGCCAATCTGAGAACATCCAAAGTCTCCGCTAGGATCAATGCGTCATCTGCAAAATCAAGATCTGTGATTCTGAAATTGCCTATGTCAGCTCCGTAGCGACTCCGCCCAACTGTCCGGCCCAGTAACCAGTCCATACAAGTGTTAAAAAGTGTAGGTGCTAGAACACGCCCCTGTCTTACACCTGAGCTCACAAGGACGAAGGAGGATGCTCCCTCACCACACTTGACAGCACTCTCTGTTCCTGTATAGAGTCCAGACACCAGGTCGATGATCGCCGTGGGTATGCCACATAACCGTTGCAGCTCCCAGAGTGACTCTCGATGCACTGAGTCAAACGCCTTCTTGAGATCGACATAGACTGCGAGCAGTCGTTGTCGAAACTCAAGTCTATAGTCAGGTCTCTGCTCCTGTAGCAGATGGCCTCTGATTCGCATTAGTGGAATATGGGCGAAGACCTTGCCTGGCACACTGAGCAGTGTTATACCACGGAAGTTCTTGCAGTCTTGACGGTCCCCTTTTCCTTTCCAGATAAGGGTAACCAGACCCCTTTTCCAGTCCTACCTCTCACATAATTCTCCCATATACTTTCCCACCACCCATAGTCTGTCTACATACTCTGCCACCACATACTCTCTCCCCACACATAATCTGCCCACATACTCTCCCCCCTCCACATATTCTGCCCACATACTCTCCACCACACATATTCTGCCCACATACTCTCTCCCACCACACATATTCTGCCCACATACTCTCTCCACCACACATATTCTGCCCACATACTCTCTCCACCACATATTCTGACCACATACTCTCTCCCACCACACATATTCTGCCACATACTCTCTCCCACCACACATATTCTGCCCACATACTGTCTCCAACACACATATTTTGCCCACATACTCTCTCCAACACCCGTACTCTGCCCACATAC
Organism: Lithodes maja; assembly: GCA_037953745.1. NCBI lineage: Eukaryota > Metazoa > Arthropoda > Malacostraca > Decapoda > Lithodidae > Lithodes > Lithodes maja. Next base: position 21,087 of record JBAKBP010010541.1, read on the forward strand.
TCTCCCACCACACATATTCTGCCCACATACTCTCCAACACACATATTCTGTCCACATACTCTCTCCAACACACATATTCTGCCAACATACTCTCTCCAACACACATATTCTGCCAACATACTCTCCCACCACACATATTCTGTCCACATACTCTACCACCACACATATTCTGTCCACATACTCTCCCACCACATATATTCTGTCCACATACTCTCCCACCACACATATTCTGTCCACATACTCTCCCACCACACATATTCTGTCCACATACTCACCCACCACACATATTCTGTCCACATACTCTCCTACCACACATATTCTGTCCACATACTCTCCCACCACACATATTCTGTCCACATACTCTACCACCACACATATTCTGCCCACATACTCTCTCCACCACATATTCTGACCACATACTCTCTCCCACCACACATATTCTGCCACATACTCTCTCCCACCACACATATTCTGCCCACATACTGTCTCCAACACACATATTTTGCCCACATACTCTCTCCAACACACGTACTCTGCCCACATACTCTCCCACCACACATATTCTGCCCACATACTCTCCAACACACATATTCTGTCCACATACTCTCTCCAACACACATATTCTGCCAACATACTCTCTCCAACACACATATTCTGCCAACATACTCTCCCACCACACATATTCTGTCCACATACTCTACCACCACACATATTCTGTCCACATACTCTCCCACCACATATATTCTGTCCACATACTCTCCCACCACACATATTCTGTCCACATACTCTCCCACCACACATATTCTGTCCACATACTCACCCACCACACATATTCTGTCCACATACTCTCCTACCACACATATTCTGTCCACATACTCTCCCACCACACATATTCTGTCCACATACTCTACCACCACACATATTCTGTCCACATACTCTACCACCACACATATTCTGTCCACATACTCTCCCACCACACATATTCTGTCCACATACTCTCCCACCACACATATTCTGTCCACATACTCTCCCACCACACATATTCTGTCCACATACTCTACCACCACACATATTATCTCCACATACTCTCCCACCACACATATTTTGTCCACATACTCTCCCACCACACATATTCTGTCCACAAACTCTTCCACCCCACATATTCTGTATACATACTCTCCCACCACACATATTCTGTCCACATACTCTACCACCACATATATTCTGCCCACATACTCTCCCACCACACATATTCTGACCACATACTCTACCACCACACATATTCTGTCCACATACTCTACCACCACACATATTCTGTTCACATACTCTCCCACCACACATATTCTGTCCACATACTCTCCCACAACACATATTCTGTCCACATACTCTCCCACCACACATATTCTGTCCACATACTCTCCCACCACACATATTCTGTCCACATACTCTCCCACCACACATATTCTGTCCACATACTCTACCACCACATATATTCTGCCCACATACTCTACCACAACACATATTCTGTCCACATACTCTACCACCACACATATTCTGTCCACATACTCTCCCACCACACATATTCTGTCCACATACTCTACCACCACACATATTCTGTCCACATACTCTACCACCACACATATTCTGTCCACATACTCTCCCACCACACATATTCTGTCCACATACTCTACCACCACACATATTCTGTCCACATACTCTACCACCACACATATTCTGCTCACATACTCTACCACCACACATACTCTGTCCACATACTCTACCACCACACATATTCTGTCCACATACTCTACCACCACACATATTCTGTCCACATACTCTACCACCACACATATTCTGTCCACATACTCTACCACCACACATATTCTGTCCACATACACTACCACCATACATATTCTGTTCACATACTCTCCCACCACACATATTCTGTCCACATACTCTACCATCACACATATTCTGTCCACATACTCTACCACCACACATATTCTGTCCACATACTCTACCACCACACATATTCTGTCCACATACTCTCCCACCACACATATTCTGCTCACATACTCTACCACCACACATATTCTGTCCACATACTCTACCACCACACATATTCTGTCCACATACTCTCCCACCACACATATTCTGTCCACATACTCTACCACCACACATATTCTGTCCACATACTCTACCACCACACATATTCTGTCCACATACTCTGCCACAACACATATTCTGTCCAAATACTCTGCCACCACACATATTCTGCCACCACACATATTCTGTCCACATACTCCACCACCACACATATTCTGCCCACATACTGTCTCCAACACACATATTCTGCCCACATACTCTCTCCAACACACATATTCTGCCAACATACTCTCTCCAAAACACGTACTCTGCCCACATACTCTCCCACCACACATATTCTGCCCACATACTCTCCAACACACATATTCTGTCCACATACTCTCTCCAACACACATTTTCTGCCAACATACTCTCTCCAACACACATATTCTGCCAACATACTCTCCCACCACACATATTCTGTCCACATACTCTACCACCATACATATTCTGTCCACATACTCTCCCACCACATATATTCTGTCCACATACTCTCCCACCACACATATTCTGTCCACATACTCTCCCACCACACATATTCTGTCCACATACTCTCCCACCACACATATTCTGTCCACATACTCTCCCACCACACATATTCTGTCCACATACTCTCCTACCACACATATTCTGTCCACATACTCTCCCACCACACATATTCTGTCCACATACTCTACCACCACACATATTCTGTCCACATACTCTCCCACCACACATATTCTGTCCACATACTCTCCCACCATACATATTCTGTCCACATACTCTACCACCACACATATTCTCTCCACATACTCTCCCACCACACATATTCTGTCCACATACTCTCCCACCACACATATTCTGTCCACAAACTCTCCCACCACACATATTCTGTATAAATACTCTCCCACCACACATATTCTGACCACATACTCTACCACCACACATATTCTGTCCACATACTCTACCACCACACATATTCTGTTCACATACTCTACCACCACACATATTCTGTCCACATACTCTCCCACCACACATATTCTGTCCACATACTCTCCCACCACACATATTCTCTCCACATACTCTCCCACCACACATATTCTGTCCACATACTCTCCCACCACACATATTCTATTCTGTCCACATACTCTACCACCACATATATTCTGCCCACATACTCTACCACCACACATATTCTGTCCACATACTCTACCACCACACATATTCTGTCCACATACTCTCCCACCACACATATTCTGTCCACATACTCTACCACCACACATATTCTGTCCACATACTCTCCCACCACACATATTCTGTCCACATACTCTCCCACCACACATATTCTGTCCACATACTCACCCACCACACATATTCTGTCCACATACTCTACCACCACACATATTCTGTCCACATACTCTACCACCACACATATTCTGCTCACATACTCTACCACCACACATACTCTGTCCACATACTCTACCACCACACATATTCTGTCCACATACTCTACCACCACACATATTCTGTCCACATACTCTACCACCACACATATTCTGTCCACGTACTCTACCACCATACATATTCTGTTCACATACTCTCCCACCACACATATTCTGTCCACATACTCTACCACCACACATATTCTGTCCACATACTCTACCACCACACATATTCTGTCCACATACTCTACCACCACACATATTCTGTCCACATACTCTACCACCACACATATTCTGTCCACATACTCTACCACCACACATATTCTGTCCACATACTCTCCCACCACACATATTCTGCTCACATACTCTACCACCACACATATTCTGTCCACATACTCTACCACCACACATATTCTGTCCACATACTCTCCCACCACATATATTATGTCCACATACTCTACCACCACACATATTATATCCACATACTCTACCACCACACATATTCTGTCCACATACTCTACCACCACACATATTCTGTCCACATACTCTACCACCACACATATTCTGTCCACATACTCTGCCACCACACATATTCTGTCCACATACTCCACCACCACACATATTCTGCTCACATACTCTACCACCACACATATTTTGTCCACATACTCTCCCACCACACATATTCTGCTCACATACTCTACCACCACACATATTCTGCCCACATACTCTCCCACCACACATATTCTGTCCACATACTCTACCACCACACATATTCTGTCCACATACTCTCCCACCACACACATTCTGTCGACATACTCTCCCACCATACATATTCTGTCCACATACTCTCCCACCACACATATTCTGCTCACATACTCTACCACCACACATATTCTGCCCACATACTCTCAAATACTCACTCTCAATGTTAATGTAAAATCTGCGCTGTACCTACATATCCACAAATATAAGTATGTCTAGGTATCTGAAGATGACCCCCAAACTAATGGAACGAACGTCTTAAAATCTCAAAAGTAATGGGGCTAACCACGAGGGAGAAGGGGGACCAGAAAAACCACCCATCCCCCCTTAAATCCCAAATGTGCGCATGTTCTAATGAAGCTGTACCATTAGCCCTGAACCCCTTTTACACCCCGAAGCACAGGTGATTAGTGCTGAAAGTCTCTATATCTCTCTCTCTGTGTGTGTCGCTCTCTCTCTCTCTCTCTCTCACTCACACTCTCACACTCTCTCTCACTCACTCACACTCTCTCACGCTCTCTCTCTCTCTCTCCCAACCCTTCACTTTTCTTCTTACTTTCTTTATTCAACGATGTTGGGCTTTCTTCAATGTGACCTCCTCCTCCTCCTTCTGCCCCTCTCCCTTTATCCATAAGAGGTATAATGATTTGTGCTCTGTATTTTCCACAAGCTATTCCTATAATTTCTCCATGCATCCATCTTTCCCTCATCCTATGACTTAAATTGCTTCAAACTCCGTGTGTCAAGACATTTTGGGTCAAGCATTCCTTGATGTTGGCCCTGTCACTCTTTCAACTCTGGGGCAGGCACTTGTCACAGGCAGTTTTGCCTTTTGTCTCCCTCATCCACATAGACAAAAAAAAAAAAAATCTCTTCTATGTCATCCATTCCTCATTCCCTCTCTTCCTTCCACAAGTTATTTCATCCATTTATCCCTTTCCATGCTTCCCTCCCCCTTCTCTCGTCCCTCTGTCACCCTGTCTATTTCATCAATCTCTCCATATCCTCTCTTTCTATTCCATCAATTTCTCCATGTCCTCTCTTTCTATTTCATCCGTTCTTCATTCCCTCTCTTCCTTCCACAAGTTATTTAATCCTGTCTTCCTTCGTCACACATCCATCGCCCTTCTCTCATCCCTCAGTCAGTCACAGTGTTTATTGAACCACTCTGGGGGTTGGAACATCAAACTCGGAGCCTCGAACAAACATATCACCCGCCAGACTTTGATCATTATATTTGAAGTTTGAGATCACAGCAAATGTATTCGTCTAGCTTGGCCGGCCGTGGAAGAGGTAATGTAAACTTACTAACGTCGGAACATCAACTGTTTAATGGAGAGGTATTCCCTTCTTCTGGACACCCTTCTCCTTCATGTTTAGCATATCAGTTTTGATATTCTAAGAAGTTTGGCCCATTAATTTGACAATTTTAATACCTTTCGCCCTATTTCGTTGTCAATTAAAAAACAAAATCGTGCCATTTAGGTGTCGATTTTATTCTGACGAGCGATAGCAAGCCTGTAATTTGAAAAGGAACCGGCCTTCGGCCGGGACATTTTTCTACCGAAAAATTTACAAATTTATCTTGAAGTGGGGTCTAGAGGGTGCTTTTTTCTAGGCTTGATGGAGGTCTAGCGAGAAAACTAAAACATAAATGAATATATAAATTAATAGACCAAAAAAAAAAAAAAGCCGTTTGGGATCACAGGATATTTATTAGTTTAGCGTGGTCGGTTGTGGTAAAGTAAATGTAAACTTACTAACGTCGGAACATCAACTGTTAAGGGAGGATGGACGCATATATTTGATAATTTATATATTACTTTATAATTTTGTATTAAGTTTCCTACCTAGCCCTCCATCAAGCTTAGAAAAAAAAACCTAGACCCCCTTTCAAGATAGGTTTGTACGTTTTTCGGAAGAAAAATTTCCCGGCCGAAGGCCGGTTCATTCTAAAATTAGAGGCTCGCTATCGCTCGCCAGGAAATAATCGACACCTAAAGGGCAATAAAGGTTTTAATATTGACAAAAAAAATCAGGTGACAGGTCTCAAAATCGCCAAACTAACGGAACGAACGTCTTAAAATCTCAAAGCTAATATGCTAAACATGAGGGAGAAGGGGGTCCATAAAAAGCGAGTAGTACCCCCTCATTGCTCCTACCGTGTTTTACTAGGAAGAATATAACATTACCTTGGAAAAAATCATAACGGCAAGTTGAACAATTGTTTATATATACAGTATATACTATATATATATACCAGTATATATATATATATATATATATATATATATATATATATATTTTTTTTTTTTTTTTTTTTTTTTTTTTTCAAATAATCTATGCATTTATATTTGTTTCGCATTCCTTACCTCAAGACATCATATATGAAATTTTTAGTATGAAAACGAGGGATTGTACTCCTAAAAGCCCTTTACATAACCGTGTTTTGTATTAAGCTCACGAAACTCGAAAATCCATTAAGGGGAGGTATACCCGAGTTTTGCTGGAACCTCTTCTCCCTCATGTTTAGCCCCATTAGTTTTGATATTGTATGAGGTTCGGCCCATTAGTTTGGCGATTTTAACACCTTTCGTCCCATTTATTGATCAATATTAAAACCTTTCGCGTCATTTAGGTGTCGATTTTTTTCCTGGCGAGGAATGACAAGCCTGTAATTTTAGGAGGAACCGGACATAATTAATATATCTTCAAGGGGTTAAGGAGCTAGTGGTTGTTTTTTTGGTCTATTAATTCATAATTTTTTTAGTTTCCTCACTAATACCTAATAAAAAGATCAATCAATATGAACAAAAAACACCCATCTCCCCTCTAATGTCGTGAAAGTATATGCCAAACGATCAGGACTCTCACACACCCCATCAACATTTTAGTATCGTTAACCCTCACGTCCGAGAGAGAAAACGTGATGTACGGTATAACCCCATCATTAAGGGGGTAAAACTTGGTTTTTGGTCTGCTGTATATATTTATTTATATATTTATTAGTTTAGTTTCCTCGCTAGACCTCCATCAAGCTTAGAAAAACGCCCCCTAGACCCCCTTTCAAGATAAATTTGTAAATTTTTTGGCAGAAAAATTTCAAAAAATGCCAAAGGCCGGTTCCTTCTAAAATTAGAGGCTCCCCATCGCTCGCCAGGAAAAAATCGACACCTAAGGGGCACGAAAGGTTTTAATATTGACAACAAAATGAGTCGAAAGGTCTCAAAATTGCCAAACTAACGGAACGAACGTCTTAAAATCTCAAAACTAATATGTTAAAATAAGGGAGAAGGGGGTCCAGCAAAAGCGAGTACCTCCCCCTTAAGCCCTTCATTACGGTAGCACTATTTTGTATTGTATTGTATATTTGTATTAATTTCACTCCAACACCAAACACCTCCAATGAAATTAATGAAAGCATGTGATCCACCGGGATTCGATCCTGGGTTACCACAGACAGATTTTTAAACAATAACCATTACACCATCAAGCCAGTTATCACTAACAATAGACGGCTTTATTAAGTTTAGGAATGACATCTACGAATTAGAGGGGCAAAGGCTCTCTCCATTAACCTATTGACTTACACAGGTCCTTCCTAAACTGGATAAAATCATCTACTGTAAGCCAGATGTACAGTCGGCCTAATAGGTGATGTCTCGGCACCAATTGTTTTAATAAATAATTGGTATCAGCAATTATGTTTTTCTTTTTGAGTGAGATATAAACCATGTTCCTACACTTCTAGCTATCTATCTATTTATTCAGGCCCAATCCTATACTTACCCAACATATTCAACATCTGACAGACATAAATACAGCACAGAGGGGGCCAAACGTAATGACAGCTGAGACATGACTTATTAGCGCGACTGTACATAATGCTGAAATATTAACCATTTGACGATCATGACGCATTTTGACAGTTTATTTTGGCTATCAGTAGACCATTGTATACAGCTTAGGAAGGATCTGTGGGAATTACAAGGGTAAAGACTATCTCAATTAACCCTCTGGCTTCCATATATCCCTCCTAATCTGAATAAAATCGTCTAATAATAGCCAGAAAACAGAAAATAAACGTTTATTGGATATTGAAATACTTGAATACTACACATTTATACTAAAGTAACACCGCTTTCACGAACAAAAAAGGGAAGACAAAGAAACCAATAAAGTATCACATATTTCGAGAACAAAGAAGGAAAATAAACAAAACAATAAGCAACACTGAATTCTCAAAATAAAAGGTAAACAAAGAAAACAAACTCCCAAGCAAAACAAATATATACAGTATAGTCCTTTGAAGATTGTGACGCATTTTGACAGATTATTTTGGCTACCATTAGATGATTTTATCCAGTTTAAGAAGGATATGGCTAGGAGACTTTAACCTACCAAACATTAAATGGAGACAACTAGAAAACCAGTTAGTGGCAAATAACACCGGAGAAGCAAATACTAATACGAGAGAGCTTTTTGAACTTTGTGATTTTTTTAGTCTTACCCAACATATTGCTGAACCCACACGGGAAAACAATATCTTAGACCTGGTCTTCACTAACAACGACTCTCTAGTACACAGCATTAACATATCGGACACAACATACTCAGATCATAAATTAATTGAGATCAAAACAACCTTAGAAAGTGTACAGACAACCTCAGAATCGAGAACAAAAACCGGCCCCTTCAGTAAATTTAACTTCAATAACAAAAACATTAGGTGGGAAGAGGTAAATCAAGAAATGGAGGAAATAGACTGGGAAGATTTAATGGATAACCTGACACAAGCAGAATGTCTAGTCTTAATAACAGAAACCATGACCCAAATCTGTAGCCACCATATACCTGCAAGACAAACAAAACGAAGAAGCAAACAAGATCGGGAAAGGAGGAGGCTGTACAGAAGAAGAAAATTACTCACACAAAGACACACACATCAAAATCTACAGGATAGGCAAAAGGTCGAAATAGATAGAGAAATTGTGGAAATTGAACAAAGGCTAAGAATATCATATGAACTACAACATATGGAAGAGGAGAGGAAAGCTATTGCAGGTATAAAGGAAAATTCCAAATACTTCTTTTCATACGCCAAACAAAAGGCTAAAACAACATCAAACATCGGCCCACTGAGCAAAGGGGACGGCTCTTTCACAGGGGACAAAAAGGAAATGAGCGAACTCTTAAGCAGGCAGTATGAAATGGCATTCAGTGAGCCTGATGAAACAAAAGTCATCAGAGACCAAAATATATTTTTCATGGAAACCTCCCCCACGGAAACCCCTCAGATGCTGGATATTGATTTCGGTCCAAAAGACATAGAAGAGGCCATTTCCAACATGCCATCCCACTCGGCACCAGGCCCGGACTCATGGAATTCGATCCTAATGAAAAAATGTAAGGAAAACCTCTCAAAACCCCTGGCTATAATGTGGAGAAGGAGTCTAGACACTGGTGACATACCAGATAGCTTGAACAATGCAATAATTGCCCCACTGCATAAAGGAGGGAGTAAAGCACTACCAAAAAACTACTGCCCGGTAGCTCTAACCTCTCACATCATTAAAGTTTTCGAGCGAGTCCTGCGAAGCAAAATTTCAACATTCATGGAGGCAAATGAACTACACAACACCGGTCAACATGGGTTTAGAGCGGGAAGATCATGTCTCTCACAACTTTTGGAACACTATGACAAAATTCTTAAAGCGCTAGAAGAAAAGAAAAACGTGGATGTCATTTACACCGATTTTGCTAAGGCATTTGATAAATGTGACCATGGTATAATAGCCCACAAACTGAAAGCAAAAGGTATAACTGGGAAAATCGGACGGTGGATATACAATTTCCTCGTAAACCGAAAACAATCGGTAGCAGTAAACCAAGTCACTTCTGAGCCTTCGGATGTCAAAAGCTCAGTGCCCCAAGGAACAGTGCTAGCGCCCCTTCTGTTCCTCATACTAATTTGCGACATAGATACCAACACCAGACACAGTACGGTGTCGTCTTTTGCTGATGACACAAAATTAAGTAAGATAGTAAACGCACAAGAGGACACGGGCCGACTGCAGGAAGACATGAATGTAGTGTTCCAGTGGACCAGGGAAAACAACATGCAATTCAATGAGGAAAAATTCCAATTAATACGGTACGGAGATAATAATGGTGTTAAAGAAATTACAAATTACTTAACAGAATCTAACCATATAATAGAACGGAAAGACAGTGTGAAAGACCTTGGGGTATTAATGTCTGAAAATATGGGTTTCAAAGTACATAACCAGGTCAAAGTGGCGGCTGCGAAACGTCTAACGGGTTGGATTCTGCGTACTTTTAAATCACGCGGTGAATTGCCTATGATAACGCTCTTCAAATCTCTAGTGCTACCGCGGCTTGAATACTGTAGCGTATTAACATCCCCATACAAAGCAGGTGAAATAAATGACGTAGAGAGTGTACAAAGAAACTTCACTTCGCATATAAGTTCGATAAAACATCTACACTATTGGGAGCGTTTAAGAGCACTGAATCTGTACTCACTGGAACGTAGAAGAGAACGTTACCTAATAATATACACATGGAAAATCGCAGAGGGTTTAGTACCAAACCTACATACTCCGATAGTCATGAAATTCAGTGATAGGAGAGGCTGGGAATGCGAAATCCCCCGGATGAATAACAGGGGTGCTATGGGCTCTCTGCGAGAGGGCTGGTTATCACACAGAGGCCCACGTCTCTTCAACAAACTCCCACGGCGAGTAAGAGACATGAGGGACATCTCGTTAGACAACTTCAAGAGAGCCCTCGATGTCGAACTGCAAAAAGTGCCAGACGAGCCCATCCTCGCAAGGGAGCGAGCTGTCGCTTCAAACAGTCTACTGCACCAAATCACCACCCATAACGAGGGGCGTCGCGCTCCTTGGTGCCGCTAGAGGAGCGGCGAACACATCCAAAGGTAAGGTATCCAAAGGTATCTGTGGGAACTATAAGGGTGAAGACTATCTCAACTAACCTTCCGACTTCCATATACCCTTCCAAATCTGAATATAATCGTCTATTAATAGCCGGAAACAGAAAAGAAATGCGTATTGGATCTTGAAAAGGTTAAGACCAATATTTATGTGTGTTAGTTTACAAGTGTAGTGTATGTGTGTGTGCATATATGTGTGTGTATATGTATATATGTGTACAGTATACTGTATATACAGTATGTGTATGAATTTGTGTATATGTGTGTATGTACAGTATATGTGTATACTGTATATATATATATATATATATATATATATATATATATATATATAATTATATACTGTATATATATACAGTATATATATATATATATATATATATATATATATATTGTAAGGGAGCAGCATGGTAGCAGAGACGGAGGGAGGAGAGAGACAGGCGACCCACCTTAATCTACACAGATAGCGGCTGGTGTCCAGTGGCGCAAGCACCACCTGTGGGAGTCTATGCACGTGGTGTGTAGGCCTGGGACCCCTTCACCCACCTACACATGTGGGGCATGTAGGCGTGGGAAGATCTACGTTTCTCACGACAGGAGGCCTTTATCTGATATTCCGTGTGACTCTGCTGTATAGACTAGTGTGACACCAGGTTTCTTGCCGAAAATAGAGCTTGGGAAGAGATGTGTATAGAGAGGGAAGAGTTGAGAGTTAGTACCTGTTGGAGAGCCCGACGAGGCAGAGGTGGGAGAAGTGCTCCTGTTCACGCTGGTCTGGGTACACCCCTGGACATGCGTGACATGTTGTCTGCTGGTTTGTGCATTAAGACAAGTAGGTAGTGTACTGTTTGTCCTTTGAAGGGGAGATGAGACAGCATTGGTGCATTATTGTATATGTGTAACGAGCCCTAGTGTTGTGAGGAGCTCTGAGTTTTATTGTGTGTTGGGTATTGTGTAACGAACACTGATTAGTGTTCTTGAGTGCACACGTTGTCCGAGCGTGTTGTCTGGTGATATCATATGGTATCATATATCGGTCTGTAATTGAGTGTGTTCCAGTTTACTGCTCGGCGTGCTAGGCGTTGATTAACCGTTGTCTTCAAATGTCCTTTTTGCGTAGCGGTCATTCCTTGTAACGAGTGCATTTACTCGAAGCCTTCACTCGGCGCTTAGCCTATTGTTATTCTTTGCCGTGTTTAACTGAATTGTCATGCCTATCAACTTGTTCGTTTTCCCTAGTTAATAGTAATTATAATTAATACGAAAATTAGAAGTGTTTAATATCATCCTTCTTCATTAATTTGTGATTATCTAAAACATTAACCCTTTTGGCCTTCTGAAACGCAACAGCATGCTAGTTGCCCTTGCTTGAATTTTAATCTCTTGGGTTCAGCATTGTAGGGCCGTAACAAGAATTTGGCGACCTTGCTTAGGATTTAGCGAACTTGTACCCACACTAGGGACTTGTCTTTTGTTCACCGGGAATCGAACTTAATCATTTTTTAAATCTTTGTATTTTTGTTTTTTTCACTGGAATCACACTCAGACGATTTGTTGGTGTACTGTATTGCTACTCATCTCTTGTTTCTGGTACATGAATTCGACTTTGTTTTTGCTTTAATCGGATCAATTAAACCAGGCCAAGATGTTTCTTATGAGCGATGAGGACGTAGAAGGGTTTCTTCGCTCAGCTCCCACTTATGATAATGTCTCTAGTCTGTCTAAGCAGGAGCTTAAACTAGTGGCGGACAAAATGGATATTGATAACGCAATCTCTGACACTAAGGCGGAGTTATTGGAATGGGTGTTAGAGAGATTGGGGCTAGTTTCTGCCACCAGGGGTGGGTTAGAAGCCACCAGGGATGGGTTAGTTGCAGATGGGGTGCAGACTGTGACAGACATACAACAATCACAATCGGTACAGAACACAGACAACCCGGTAGAGTTGCTCAGAATGCAACTGGAGTTAGCCAAACTTCAAATGGAACAAGCAAAACAACAAACAGAACAGGAAACACAACATACAGAACGGGCGAGACTTCAAATAGAACAAGCAAAACAACAAACAGAACAAGCAAAACAACAAACAGAACAGGAAACACAACAGACAGAACGGGCGAGACTTCAAGTAGAACAGGCGAGGCTGAAACTGGAGGAGAAGAAACTCGAGTGTGATAATGGAACTGGCGAGACACGGCACGTGCCAGGGGGCGGCAAGGTGTTTGATGTCACTAAACACGTTCGCATGGTGCCGACGTTTAACGAGGCAGATCCAACTGGGTATATTTTGGCTTTTGAGAAAGTTGCGAGTAACATGGACTGGCCTGGGGATAAATGAGCTCTTTTATTGCAAAGTGGGTTAAAGGGAAAGGCTCTTGCCGCCTACACGGCTCTTACCGTGTCTCAAAGTGGCGATTATGAGACTGTAAAAGGGACCATTCTACGTGCCTACGAATTAGTGCCTGAAGCTTACCGTTTGCTGTTTAGGAATCACTATAAACCTGGTCATTTGACGCATGTGGAGTTCATGTATGAGAAGAAAAAGGAACTAAACAGGTGGCTGCGTTCTCGGGATATTCAAGGTAACTATGAGAAAATGTTTGAGCTCTTTCTTTTGGAGGATTTCTGTAGAACAATACACAGAGACGTAGCTTCACATATCCTAGAGAAAGGTACCCTGAATCCCGAGAAGGCTGCCACACTCGCTGATGAATATGTCTTAACTCGCAAGGTAGATCCGGACAGTAGAGCGGGCGGAAGTAGAGGGAGCAGCTACCACCACCACCCCGAGTCACCAAGGTCACCGACCCCTGTCAGTGCTGCCACCCAGGCGCCGAAAATTCCACCTCAAAAGTGGAATGAAAAGCCATGGCAGCCCCCTGCTTCTCTTACCGCTGGCGGAAGTAAGAGCGAGGTAGCGTGTTCCTACTGTGATAAAGCTGGTCACGTGGAACGTGATTGTTTCCTTAAACTGAGGCATAAGGGCGCGTGGGAGAGGCCTACGGCAGATGACAGTAAAGCTGAGTACATGAGGGACTTTAAATCCGTATCTACGATCTCCATTCTGGGAGAAGTCCGTGTGAGTGAGGAAGAGGAGGAGAAGGAGAGGAGAAAGAGAGCTGATGCACTTGCTGTCTCTGTGTCATGTGGATCTGTTCGTAAGAATGATGAAGTTAAGCCTGTGAAAATCTTGAGAGATACAGGTGCTGCACAAACGCTCATGAGGACGAAGGTGCTGGAGAAGTTTGTGCATGAGGGAAAAAGCTTCCTCATTCATGGTGTTGGCAGTCAGCTGTCTGTGCCACTCGTGACTGTTGAGCTTAAGAGTGAGCTCGTAAATGGGAGGGTGACTGTTGGACTAGTGGATGAATTGCCAGTGCCAGGAATTGACCTCCTGTTGGGAAATGATTTAGCGGGGAAGAAGGTGAGTGTTTCTCCTATCATTGTTTTCAGGCCTACTGATTGTGCTGCAACGCGAGAGCTGGAGAAGGAGATGCCAGATTTATTCCCTGTTTGTGCTGTAACCCGGCCCACGTCTCATAGAAATAATGGGATGAATGTGGAAATGGAGAAAAAGAGTGGTGTTGCAAGTGTGCCAGGTGCACTAGATGGCCCTAATGAATGGGGACTAGGGAAATTGTTCTCGCTAGCAAAGAGTGATGTTGCAAGGGTGCAAAGTGGGTTTGAGGGCCCTGATGAGGTAGGGCTAGATGAACTATTCTCGCTAAATGATGGTGTGAGAAAGGATGATGGTGTCTCAGGTGAAAAGTATCTGCCCGGTGTGGGCCCATGTACTAATCACAAGGAGATAGAGCAGCCGAGAGTGAAGGAGGCTGCAGGAAATGATTCAATGTATGGTATAATCAATGAATTGCCTATGCACAAAAATGTTCCTCTTGATGATGTAGCAGAGGATGATAAGATGGTGGAGAGTGTCCCCCGGAATACTTCAAGCCGGACAATGGGGATGGAATGTGACGTGGGTGTGGCGGATGTGGAGCCTGTCAAGCAGCGGCCGTGCCGAGTCAACCACGAGAGAGCCAAGGTGACGCGCCAGGAGGTCGACGACGAGTTGCTACGAGACATCAGAGAGCCACGCCAGAGTGAATGCTCCTCCACTGTCACTCGCATAGATAAGCCAGGTAGGTCAGCAGGGTTTTGCATTGATGTTAAGAAAGTCAATGACATCACCAAGAGTGACACTTACCATTTGCCTAGACTTAAGGAATGTATTGAGCATGTGGGGTGTGCCAAGTTCAAACTGGTTGGAGATGTAAGTGATTTGGGGACGGGGGCAGTCTTGTTGCTAGGTGATGATCGTAAGGTAAAGCATCCTGTGTCTGGTGACAGCCAGAATATCATCTTTGTTCATAATGCTTGCAAGGTGGAGTTTGTTCTTGCAGGAGTACCACCTCAATATCATTCATATTCCAGGGAAATGTAATGTCATTGCTGACCACCTGTCCCGCATGTAAAAAATGTTTATGAATGCGTAAATTTGTCGCCACAAATTTATTTTTAAGGGGGAGGGTGTAAGGGAGCAGCGTGGTAGCAGAGACGGAGGGAGGAGATAGACAGGCGACCCACCTTAATCTACACCGATAGCGGCTGGTGTCCAGTGGCGCAAGCACCACCCGTGGGAGTCTATGCACGTGGTGTGTAGGCCTGGGACCCCTTCACCCACCTGCACACGTGGGGCATGTAGGCGTGGGAAGATCTACGTTTCCCACGACAGGAGGCCTTTATCTGATATTCCGTGTGACTCTGCTGTATAGACTAGTGTGACACCAGGTTTCTTGCCGAAAATAGAGCTTGGGAAGAGATGTGTATAGGGAGGGAAGAGTTGAGAGTTAGTACCTGTTGGAAAGCCCGACGAGGCAGAGGTGGGAGAAGTGCTCCTGTTCACGCTGGTCTGGGTACACCCCTGGACATGCGTGACATGTTGTCTGCTGGTTTGTGCGTTAAGACAAGTAGGTAGTGTACTGTTTGTCCTTTGAAGGGGAGATGAGACAGCATTGGTGCATTATTGTATATGTGTAACGAGCCCTAGTGTTGTGAGGAGCTCTGAGTTTTATTGTGTGTTGGGTATTGTGTAACGAACACTGATTAGTGTTCTTGAGTGCACACGTTGTCCGAGCGTGTTGTCTGGTGATATCATATGGTATCATATATCGGTCTGTAATTGAGTGTGTTCCAGTTTACTGCTCGGCGTGCTAGGCGTTGATTAACCGTGGTCTTCAAATGTCCTTTTTGCGTAGCGGTCATTCCTTGTAACGAGTGCATTTACTCGAAGCCTTCACTCGGCGCTTAGCCTATTGTTATTCTTTGCCGTGTTTAACTGAATTGTCATGCCTATCAACTTGTTCGTTTTTCCTAGTTATTAGTAATTATAATTAATACGAAAATTAGAAGTGTTAAATATCATCCTTCTTCATTAATTTGTGATTATCTAAGACATTAACCCTTTTGGCCTTCTGAAACGCAACAGCATGCTAGTTGCCCTTGCTTGAATTTTAATCTCTTGGGTTCAGCATTGTAGGGCCGTAACAATATATATATATATATATATATGAGTGTGTGTATATATGTGTATGTATATGTGTGTAAGTATATGTATTTATGTATATGTGTGTGTAAACTCCCAACCACTTTCTTCCTTGTAATTATTCTTGTAGGGTAAACTGTACCTACACTTCTCATTACTGGCACGAGAAAGAGAGAGAGAGAGAGAGAGAGTAATAAAAGGAGTTGCTGGAACTCCTTTTTCACTGGATTGGCTTCCCTCACTCTTTCTGTTCGTATCTCACCTACACAGAGAGTAATCCAGCTAACACTTCCTCCCCCTATCCATTTCACGACACTAAACAAGCACGTTACTTACTCTTCTTTCCAATACTGTACACCAAAAAACAATGGTTTAATTTGACTCTCTCACTCTTTCAACTTTGGGGAGACACTTGCTACAGGCAGTTTTACCTTTTGTCTCCTTCATACACATGTAGCGGTGACTATTTGGTTGCCCTTTTTACCTCTTACCTTAATTGTCCTGGTTTATGCTTGTAGTTGAGGTTTTCACTGTAAAAACATGTTGAAAGGTAACTTGTTAAGGTATTGATTTGAAGTAAAGACACTGTTGGGTTTTTCTAGGGTTTTATTACCAACAAAATAGATTATGCTTAATTAGGTGCTGGTTTGAGTTATTGATTGTCTTTGTAGGTATTGTAGCTACCCGACTGGGAAATACCTACAGCTTTGCACTATATTATAAAAGCAATTAGATTGAGCTATATTCCTGTGATTATAATCTTTCCTGTAAAAGAATAAAGAATAAGAATAGCGAAAATATATAATGGTATACACACTAATTATCGCACAGTATCGCACTGTCACTGTATATGTCACTGTATTAATTACCACGGCCAGCAGCCGCAGGAAGGGTTCACCTTCCTTCTTGGCTCAATACAGAAGATAGAGACTTTTTAGCAGAGTATTCACTTCCCGGTTATGTAATGTTTGAGAACAGCCGAATAAATAAAAATGGAGGTGGCGTTTTATTTTATATCAAAGAAAGTCTTAACCCGACCCTCGTGTCAAAACCTCAAATTGTGAACGTCGACACATCTTTTGTGCTAATAAAGAATAATAAAGGTACAAAAATAATACTTGCGTTAATATACAGACCTCCAGCTCAATCAGTGCAAACTGACCGAGAAATTTACGAACAAATTGCAGATGTAAGTAACTCACAAGATACCGTAATTTTTGGCGACTTTAATTTACCTGTGACCAAGTGGGGCGATACTCTTACTTCACACTCCGGACATGACTTGTATACGAACTTGCAAGAGAGTTCGCTTTATCAATTTGTTCGAACGCCGACCCGTGGTAATAACGTTCTTGACATTGTACTTGCAACAAAAGAAGAATTGATAGAGAATTTGAATGTTGGTGATGAATTCAGTAACAGCGACCATCGTACGATAACTTTCACTTTAAAGTTTACTAGTAACGAACCAAATAGTAGCATCGAAAAAGTCCCTAATTTCAAGAAAGCAAACTTCCATAAACTTAGAGCTATGTTTAAAGAAACTGACTGGAGCTTTTTAATTAACAATAACGACATAAATACATCTTGGAAGTTATTCGAAACCACTTACCTAAAAGCAGTGCAAGACTGCATACCATCGAAAATACGGCGTCCAGGCCATAATAATAAGCCCAAATGGTGGAATAAAGATATTTCAAACTGCCTGCTTGCTAAAAAATTTGCTAATGATAGATTAAAATCCTCACAAAATGACGAAGAACGGGTGAAATTTGTAGAGCTACGACGCAAAGCCAAAAAGTTAATTAAGCAAAGTAAAAAGACCTTAGAGTTACATATTGCGAATCAAAGTAAAACAAACCCGAAAGAATTCTATAGTTATATCAGAAAGAAAAAAGTAGTTACTTCAACTGTTGGACCGTTAGTCGATGAAAAAGGAGAATACACCAAAGACGAAGTACAAATGAGTAATGCCCTCAATACCTTCTTTGCATCAGTTTTTACAACCGAAGATCTCAGTGATATCCCTACACCATCGCCGATTCAGATTGATAATTCAGATGTTCTAAGCAATATCACCGTTACAGAGAGAGAAGTATTGAATTGTTTAGATAAACTCAAAGTAAATAAAACGCCAGGACCTGATACAATCTCGCCTAGAGTTCTAAAGGAAGCTAAGAATGAGCTCTCCAAACCACTGACATTACTATTCAATAAATCCTTGCAGTCTGGAACTATGCCTGATCAGTGGAAGCTAGCCAACGTAACACCGATATTCAAAAAAGGCAGCAAATCCCTACCCAGTAACTATCGTCCAATTAGCTTAACCTCAGTTGTATGTAAAATGCTAGAAACGGTCATACGAGACAGACTCGTAAATCACTTAGAGGAAAATAACATACTTAAAGATACTCAACACGGCTTTCGTAAAAAACGTTCCTGTTTAACAAACCTCTTAGACTTCTTCCACGATATCCTCAACCTCTACGATGAGAGTAAAGCTGTAGATATTATATACCTTGATTTTCAAAAGGCCTTTGACAAAGTTCCCCACAAACGTTTACTGCTAAAACTAAAAGCGCATGGAATACAAGACGGTGTGTTGAAATGGATAGAAAATTGGCTCAACAACAGAAAGCAAAGAGTAGTCATAAACGGTAAGGCATCTAAATGGACCAATGTAAGTAGCGGGGTACCCCAGGGATCGGTACTAGGACCAATTCTCTTTCTAATTTACATCAACGACATAGATGAGGGTCTCACCTGCACAATCTCAAAATTTGCTGACGATACAAAAATTGCAAATAGCGTACTCTCAAAAGAACAAGTTGACGATATGCAACACAATCTAGATAAATTGTCATGTTGGGCCCAAATTTGGCAAATGAGTTTCAATGCGGATAAATGTAAAGTACTACATGTCGGATACCTAAATGAGAAAGCAAACTATTCGATGAATGGCACTCAGCTTAAGAATGTAAACAGAGAAACTGATCTGGGAGTAACAATATCGAGTAACCTAAAACCGAGTCAACAATGTTCAGAAGTTGTTAAGAAGGCAAACAAAATAATTGGCTTTATAGGCAGGTCATTTGAGCATAAATCCAAAGAAGTTATCCTAACCCTTTACAATTCCTTAGTCCGCCCTCTTCTGGAATACTGCGTTCAATCCTGGTGCCCTTATTACCAAAAAGATATAAACAAGCTAGAACGAGTTCAACGTAGAGTTACCAAAATGATACCTAGCCTAAAGAACAAACCATACGAAGAGCGTCTTAGAGAATTAAATCTATTTCCTTTAACCCAGCGCAGATTAAGAGGCGACTTAATTCAAGTGTTCAAAATCATCAAAGGCATCGACAATATGAACTGTAGTAAGTACTTCACTATCGACCAATCTAATTACACACGGGGAAACGGTTGCAAAATTATTGGTAAATCTTTTAACTCGCACGAATCTAAGAATTTCTTCTTCAATCGAGTTGTCAACTTGTGGAATGGGCTTCCCCGAAACGTTATAGACTGCAGCACCGTTGATTCATTTAAATTCCGCCTAGACAAATATCTTGCATCAAACCCGCGACTGACTGCGTTTGTAAATGAATAACTTTATCCTCCCCTCAGTTACTAACCCATATGTCCCCTACTAACTTCCTAGTCCTGCCACGTTAGTGGCAGGGCAGTAGTTCCCTTTCCAATGTTCCCTTACCCACTCTAAACCACTGTTTGGACACTTGATCCTCAGTGTTTTGGAGGACAAGCAGCCTAGAAGGGTCACTAGATCTGTTGTTGCTTGATTTCCTTTGTACTTTGTACCTTCTTATGTGGCTCTCTGATCTGCTACTAAACAATGCCTGGGGGCTCGAGCGTGCCGGCTTCTGACCAGTGTGGAGTCATACGATACATGTTGCTAGCAATCATATTGGAGTTGCTGCAATACTTTAAGAAGACGGTGGGAATGCTTGCTTACTCTGCAAGAATTGTACCAAGTCCTTTTATAGGTGGGGGAGATGATCTATCTATAGGGAGATCATTCCCAACTAGAATGTACAGTAGTATACTTAAGTAAGTGAATAACTGTTATAAGGGTGTGAGCTATATATGTGATTATATGAGTTACCCTAGAGTGTACAGTCGCTCAAAATGCGCTGTTACACCGCTCGGCCACGTAAAGTGAGGCCCACCGAACATATATATATCATCCCTATCATCCCTATGACTTACATAATCCTATTCCCAGTGTATAGCAATGCCAAAGAAAGTAAGAAAAGGGAAGAACCAACTTACACAGTCGCCTCGGCAGTTGCCAGATTAGCCTTATGTCTATGAGTCAGGCGATCAACCCTGAAAGATAGGCGAAGGAAGACGCCTACAAGGATTAGAATTAGAGAGAGCCAAGGTAGGGGTTAGTACTGTAGGATAGATAACGTCTGGGCTGATGGACATGGGGAGAGATGAACTAAGTAGATTAGTAAACTCAGAAGAATTCAATGCATTTAACATGTGTGAGGACTTGAACGGGATGTGGACTAAAATTGATGAGTGCGTAAGAACTGCTTCCAATAGAGGGTAGTAGAACTCGCATTCACCTGCTTCAAATAGCGGTATCAGGGAATACTGGTCTTTCGCTATCTCTATTGCCGTACTGAGATGTTCTACAGGTACTAGGTCACTGGTGACTCGGCTTAGGGCAGCATCAACGAGATTTGCTATAACCCTCTTCGTACCCAGAAATAAATCGCTAACATCTTCCTCAGTAGCTTGCAGGAACTCGGACAAGTAAATGACTTTATCTGTGGAATGTCCATCAGAAACTAGAGAATTAACTACTTGTGTCAAGTTATTAATAGTCGAAATTACCGAGTTAACTGTCGTGAATACATCCTTCATTGCTATTGAGTCGTAATTCAAGACTCTATTCATGGCTCTTGCTGCTGTCTCCAGTACACTAAGTCTCTTTCCCAGCTTTTCAACATCAGCAGCTTGGGCTGTTCCAAAGAGCTCATGGGAGATCAAGCCAACAAAATTGAAAAGTCCTCTCTTTGTACGCCGTGAGTGAGCGTGTTTGGTTACCTGGATAGGGTCTTCAGGCAGGATCAAGTGGACCTTCCGTAATTTACGATTTATACGAGCTACACGTGAGCGTTGGAGTATAGCTGTAAGTCGTAAGTCACGGGGCATTGTCTGATTAGTCAGTATGAAGGTAAAAGTAGAGTGTATTTTGTCTAGGAGACGTTGGAGCGTCTCAACACTACGGGGGATTGCAAAGATGTCTCCGAAATCATACTGAACTGCTACTACATCTTCCACAATTAGCACTCTTCCAACTTGGGCTACAAGGGCGCCAGGTTTCAGATACGAGGGTGTCGTAGAATCAACCATAATTAGTGTTCCAAGTAGAAGAAGGGCTTTCATTAACCAGACCATCTTTCTCGGGAGAAAGGCAATATTCTACTCATAGGGGTACTAATAGAATACTTCACTCGCCCAGTAGGATGTACGTGGGGAATGGCTTGCTCTGTCAGATATGTGACGTTGACAGAACGATAATGTGTATAGAATACTTCACTCTCTAACTAGAGTGGTCTTACTTGAGTGGTCTCACTTCACTCTCTTACTAGAGTGGTCTTGCTTCACTCTCTTATTAGAGTGGTCTTAAAACGCTCTGCTAGCAGAATGAAGCTTCCGCCTATACTCGTTTGTCTGTGCGGAGTCAGTCTTGGTCGGTGCATTTGGTTGCACCGCCGAAGGTGATGGATCAGGTATAATATGGCCATCTACGGAGAGTTCTGGGCTCACCCGTTTTAACCTGTCACCATGAATTACTTCTACCTTGTTTGTGGTAGGGTCTCGAACCTCATACTTGTTACCGGATGCTGTGTCCGTAACGACATAGGGTCCACTATACTTCGGCGAGAGCTTAGTCATTCTCGTCGGATCTAGGCACATAACTTTGTCACCTACTTCAAGAACAGTTTGGTGTGCTCTTTTGTGCTGTTTCCTTATCATTTCTGCACGGGATGCCTGTAAATGATCTCGGACTTGATGGTGGATCTTGCTAAAGACCTGGAGTTGTCTCTTAGCATAGTCCTCTAGATTGTAGACTGGTGTGCTAAGCTTGGATAGCAGGTCATATGGCAGAATCTTGTCCTGTCCATAGACTATGTAGTGTGGCGTCTTACCTGTAGAGGAGTTTACAGAACCGTTTACACAAGCTGCCACCTTTGGAAGCTAGTCTTCCCACGTTTCATGGAGCGGGTTTGTTACATGGCGTAGGACTTCTAGGAGTGTCCTATTCATGCGTTCTACCAACCCATTTGAGGCTGGGTGGTATGCTGCAATGTATGATTGCTTGATATTGTAGATATCACAGATACTTGCAGTCACCTGGTTCTTGAATTCCAACTCGTTGTCCGAGAGGAGCGTCTTAGGGCAGGAGAACGGACAGATGAGATGCGTTACTAGTGCATGAGCAACTTCATCCGCTGTTTTAGTTTTAAGCGGGGCTAAAACTACGAATCTTGAGAAGAAATCAATACATACTAGAAGATACTGTGAATACTGGTGACTCCGTGGCAACTTCAGCAAATCCACTGATACAGTGTCCAATGGAAGTGAAGGCGTTGGATTCTCCAAGATTGGTGCGGGACCATCACAGGTTCCCTTGTGCTGGGCGCAGGAGAGACATCTTGCTATGTGTTGTTCAACATCCTTTCTCATCGTTTTCCAGTAGTACTTCCTTCTGGTAGCGTCAAGCGTACTGTCCCGTCCTGGATGACCAGCTTGGGGAGCCTCATGTTGCTGTTGAAGTACTGCTTCTGTAAGTGTGTCTGGAATCACTACACAAGGGCATGCGTCAAGGTCTGTGGGAATAACTCTAACTAGTAGTCCGTCCAGCAACCTGAATTGCGTGTGAGGTACGGGTAGTTCTGGGAGAGTTGTGTTATCCCCTGATTCTAAGGAATAGATGACTTTGGACCACAGCAGATCCTTGCTTTGCTCTTCCTTCACTTGGGCGTCAGTAAGCGTCGGTAGCTGGATCACTGGGGCTACTTGCACATTTCGTGGTAGTGCGTCTGCCGCCACGTTAGCTCTACCTTTGATATGATGCAGAGTCGGATCAAACTGTAATACCGTCTCGTACCACCGCGCTAGTCTGCCAGTGAGGTTTTTACCATCCTTGAATATCTTTGTTACTGCCTCATTGTCTGTGTAGAGGTCGATCTTATAACCAAGGATGATGTCTCTGAAATGTTTCAATGCCCAAGCTACTGCCAGGGTTTCCCATTCCGTCGTGTGATACCTAGTCTCAGCATCATTCAACACCCGACTTGCATATCCAATGACTTGCATCTTGCTTCGTTCATCTGGTTGCATTAAGAACAGCTCCTAGTCCTTTGAGAGAGGCGTCGGTGCAAAGTGTGAATGGTCTGTCATGGTCTGGGAAGACTAGGACAGGTGTTCTGGTGAGTGCTTCTTTGAGGTTGGTGAATGCTTCCTCTTGCTCTTGACCCCATGTGAATGGAGCGTCCTTCCAGAGAAGTTGTGTCAGAGGCCTCACTAGACTCGCATAGTTCTTCACGAAAGACCGGTAATAGCCAGAAAGCCCGATAAAGCTTCTGACATTCTCAACCGACTTTGGACGTGGAAAATTTTGTACCGCGATGATCTTGTCGTTCATAGTGTGAATTCCTTCTGCGTCCACCTGATGACCTAGGAATTTGATTTTCCCTTTTAGGAAATCACACTTGCTGATCTTGATACGTAAACCTGCCTTTGGAAGTCTTTCCAATACTTGGAGTTTGCTGAAATGAGAGCTGACGTCTTTGCTACAGACTATGATGTCGTCCAGGTAGGCGAAGACTGAGTCACCCAATAGGCCCGCAAAAAGATTGTTTACTAACCTTTGAAAGGTGAGGGGTGCGTTTCTCAGTCCGAACGGCATGCGTAGCCATTCGTAGTGTCCACTGGGGGTAGAGAACGCAGTGACTTCTGTTGATTGCTCATCCATTCCAACTTGCCAGTACCCACTGAGGAGGTCTAAAGTACTGAATACCTTGTTCCCTTTTCCTATGCCTTGTAGTAGCTCGGACAGTACAGGCATGGGGAACCTGTCAGGTATAGTTGCTTGATTGACTTTGGGATAATCAATCACCGGACGCCATCCTCCATCCTTCTTAGGTACCAGGAAAAGAGGTGAATTCCATGGCGAGGATGAATGGCGAATAACATTTTGCTCCAGCATTTCGTCTACCATCCCTTTTACTACTTCCCTTTGACAGTGTGGCAATCTGTACGCCTCTGTGTAAACGGGATTGATGCCTGGTTTGATGGGTATAATATGCGATGTTAGATCCGTTTTACCTAGACGTTCTCCTGGGAGTGCAACTACATCTCTGAAAGACTGTAGCAACTTCAGAAGGGATTCTGCCTCTTCTGGAAAGTCCGTCTTCTTTAGGTTTTGCCTGAGAGGATCTTCATCTTGCATCTCGGATGGTGCCGATGCTGTCATTGCTGCAATTGGTGCTTCTGCGGAGGGCCACTCCGGAGGTTCAGGATCTACTGGACAGTCGTACACAAGAGCTTTTCCGATCTTGCAGCCGGACTTCAGTGTGATTGGACTGTTAGACCTGTTATAGACTAGTATCTCGGACTTGCTTAACCCTGAAGCTTGTACAAGGTTGATTCGAGTGCTAGTCCTTTAATAGATGCACTTTCACTTAGACATACTGCATCCGTGCCTTTCTTGAGCTTGGGTAACCTACCTGGGAGGTGTGCACCCTCTCTAGCACGAATCCTTTGCTTTCCGATTACTACTAAGGGATACAACCGTGAACCTTGATCCGTTGATCCAACAATCTGGTTACTTGGAGTCGGGGACACCAAGGGCCGCGCACACGAACTGTCCATGCTTGTTGAAACAGCCGCTGCAATGGTCGAGTGCAGGAGAGGATGCGGATTCTGCATTGTAGAATACTTCCGTTGGTTGTAGATCATCTGTTGGTCGGAAGGATTTAAGGCGATGCGATTGTCTTTCATTGTTCCGATGCCTATGAGGCCATCTGCTGGGAGTGGAAAATCCTTGATCACATAAAACCTCGTCTTGATGTTTGGGTCTCCGTGACATGTGAATCTAAACGGAATGTCTACCATACCAACTAGTTTTAGGTTATTCCGTGTAACTCCTGTAAGTTGCATGTCTGGGAGATCAAGTTTCCAGTTGCACTTAAGCTGATTTTGAAGATTTGTCAATGACTCGTAGGACAAGACGTTGGCGCAGGCGCCGGAGTCAAGATCCAGAGACATCTTCACGTCACCTACCGTTACTGGAATTGACATAATGTTGACTCGTGATACTGACGCAACGAGCGAGGGCACGTGTAAGGGCGACGAGTGGACATTGGTAGGTAACGGTGTAGGTTTTTCTACGTTTGATCGTTGGGTCTGGTGCGCGAGTCTTCCCCCGACGATCCTTGTTAACGCTTTGCAGCTAAGCCTTTGATTGTATGGCAATCCTCTGTGGAGTGTCCTTTCTCACCATGGAACATGCAAGTCATCTTCTGTTTCCCTTGTGCTTGGCCTGTCTGGTGTTTTTGAGCTTGTCCACTTTGGTATGATGTCCCACTGGAGGGTGTGAATGGTGTCTTCTTCTTGTACTTGTCTGGAATTAGCTGCGGGTGCAGTCTCCAACAGGCTGTCTTGTCATGTCCCTTCTTGGGGCAATGATCATAAGCTGTTGTCTTTCCTCGAGCTGCTACTATACGTTTGTTTGGGTCTGCTCCCTGAGGCTTCTACTGGGGTTACCAAGGCTTTTAGTACTAAGTCTGTGGTAATCATATATGTACGTTTGCTCACTAACTTCTGCATGTTAGTGGTGGGTAGGAATTCTGTTTTTGTCATTTCCTTCCTCAGGCGAGGATCCAGCATGAGCATGTATACTAGATATTCCACTACTTTGCCTAAGTTCTCCAGCATCATGCACTCATGGGTAGGAGTGTTGATCCATACTGAAGAGGGCGCTAGAAACCTTCCTTTGGCATCTGCATATATATCCCCGGCAATTGCCATGGCCATGTATTGGTCATGCTTTCCGCCATCTGTGTCGAGTTTGTCAGCTAATCTATGGATGAAGGCTAGTTCTCCTCCTTGGTTAACATCCCCAAAAGCCTCGATCATGTAGTTTTTCCATTCCTGGTAGCCTAGAATGGACTGAAAAACTTTAGGTTTTGAGCCGTTTTTCAGGTATGATCTAACAAGCTCAATTTTGTCTTCATCAGTAATAATGTTGCTGTTTCTCATGAGTCCTTCGATGTTCCTGAAAAATGTGAGAACTCCCCCCGGGTAATTAGGGCAGTCCTTCCCAGAGTAACATGCAACACCATGCCCTGTTGGCACAATGATTATCGTTGGTGGTGGCATGTGTCCTGACATGGTGGGTGTTGTAGTAGTCGTACTCGTAGCCGTCGTAGTAGCCGTTGACGAGTTGGATGGAGTAGGCATATTCGTAGTTGACGGAGTAGTCATCGGCGGAGTAGTCGACATGTTCAAGTTACCTGTCGGATATTGCCTACCTGATCGATGTTGGCGTGCGTCTAAAATTGTAGGGCGTAACTGGAACGACTTGGTTTTTGTAGATTCTGGAGGCGTGTTAATTACCTTTGTCCCCCCGCTTGCGCTTAGGTTTACGCTAAACTCTGTGTCGACGAGGTCTGATGTAACCTTTTGTGTACCGCAGGCGCTAGAGGAGGTGTCAACCTCTGGTGGATAACTCGATTTATCCTTGAAAGAGTCAGACAGTTGGTTAGTAAGTGTGTCAATGTCAGTGTCAAAAGAATTGTCTACCTCTTTATCTAACTCTGTGACCAACTGTGGTGCTACTTCCCTTCCTTCTGCTTCAGGAGGACTGTCTGAATGTCCATCAGATTGACTATCAGAGGATATGAGATCTTCCTCTAAAACATTCTCTTTTCTAAAAAGATTAAAGGACATTAGGAAAAATTACACTTTTGGTAAAGATACCTGGATTGGATGTCATTGACAAATAATCCCACAAAAAATTTGTTTAGCACTGGTACAACATTTTTGATAATATGGATTTCTCTTAACCACACACATGTACCCAAGATTGTATGGATGATAATGGTGGTTAGTCTGATGAATGAGCAGTTAGTTTGTGAAAACAGGAAAATTCTGGAAAATTCAGGTTAGTAAGGTACTGTATAAGAACACTCTCTTACTAAGAAAAATTAGGTTAGTAAGGCACTATAGGGAAGCCTATTCTCTTACTAAGAAAATGAAAATAAATTAACACAGTGTGTAACAGAAGTAAGTCTTTGAATCTCTGCTAAGTTATTACTTGAGAAACTGTTATGCAAATAATTATAGAGTACTTAAATTCTTTGATCTAACTTGAATTCATAGAAGGAATGAAATTAATGAGGAACGTACAGTCCCAGCTAAATTATTCTATACACATGAATAAGTTGAAAGAATAGTTAAGATACTTTGGCATTGCTTGTTTGTGTTGATAGGATTTTTACTAGCACTAACTACTAGTATATTTAGTTTTTATGTATTTTCTGACTAACCGATACAAAGCTGCATTAACGTTGCGATGTTCTTGTAGTCTTCTTGTCAGTTGTTGTAGAATGAAGTTTGAAGGGGCGATCCCGTAGAGTTGATTGCTTCTCCTTATGTCGTCACCAATTCCTGTGACGTCACAGTTCACTCACACGTCATACCCTGGCCTGGGCGTGGTGTGCGTGTGTGCGTGTGTGTGTCTAGGGTTGAGTTGCTGGGGCGAGTTGTTGGCGCGCGGGCTCACCGTGACTCATTGACTCAGTGAAGGGAATGCTGAGGTCAGCGCTGATGTGATGGGTACTGAGAGATAGTACCAGTTCACTCTGAATCCACTTCTATTGTTTTATCATTCATCAATGTTTTTCTTTCCACTTAGCTCTGTTATGTTAATGTTTTTCTAATTGCTTTTTCTTAGTGCTTTTGTTTGCTCTTCGGAGGTCTTATTTTAACTGTGTTTTCGATTTGGGGAACACGAATCCCACCGCTGCCACCAATTATGTAGCGGTGACTATTGGTTGCCCTTTTTACCTCTTACCTTAATTGTCCTGGTTTATGCTTGTAGTTGAGGTTTTCACTGAAAAAACATGTTGAAAGGTAACTTGTTAAGGTATTGATTTGAAGTAAAGACACTGTTGGGTTTTTCTAGTGTTTTATTACCAACAAAATAGATTATGCTTAATTAGGTGCTGGTTTGAGTTATTGATTGTCTTTGTAGGTATTAGAGCTACCCGACTGGGAAATACCTACAGCTTTGCACTATATTATAAGAGCAATTAGATTGAGCTATATTCCTGTGATTATAATCTTTCCTGTAAAAGAATAAAGAATAAGAATAGCGAAAATATATATGTCCATAATGTTGAATGGCTCACTCATTCAGCCAGGACTGATGATGCTGGTCTTGAATGTGAGCTATTTGCAGACTCATTTAATCTCACTCAACTAGTCAACCAACCCACCCGTGTACCAGATCATCCTAATCATAATTCCCACCTACTGGACTTATTTTTAACAACCAATTCAGAAAATTATGATGTTACAGTGAGGTCCCCGCTTGGATCTTCTGATCACTGTCTGATACAGGCCACCTGTCTATCACCTACCACACCTTTCCAATCTGAACCTGTTTTGGTGACTAAATGGTATTACGATAGGGCAGACTGGGAGGGTCTTCAAGGTTTCTTTATTGATATTCCCTGGACCTCTTTCTTTTCTAATGATGCACACTCCACCTTGAGCCACATACAAGATTTTGTAAAAATTGGAATGGAAACTTTTATTCCTCATCAAAAGTACAGTAAAAGATCTAATTCACCTAAATGGTTTGACCATAATTGTGCTAGAGTAACTGAACAAAAAGCAATAGCCTACAATGCATACACAAGATCAAAAACACATGAAGCCTTTAATTACTTTAGAAACATCAGAAATCATGCCAAAACTGTATTAAACCTAACTAAATCAAACTTTCTCCACAAGCAGGCAAATAAACTTCTAAATAATCCAAATGATAACAAAATATTTTGGTCTACTCTTAACTCATTCAAATCCAACTTCACTACTGCTTCATCCATTCCACCATTAAAATCTCCAACTGGCAATCTTGTAAGTGACCCACGAGGTAAAGCTAACCTTCTTGCGGATATTTTCTCCACCAACTCAACCTTAGATGAAATAAATCAAGATGTCCCTTTACTTAATTTTAATTCGCCTGAAATTCCCTCACTTAAGATCCACACCAGACATGTCAAAACTATTTTGCAGAATCTCTCAGTAGATAAGGCTGAAATCCCTCCAATAGTACTTAAGAATTGCTCCTTGGTGGTCGCTCCTGTATTGGCAAAACATTTTCATCTGTGTACTCATACCTCATGCTTCCTATATCAAAGGCATTTGATAGAGTCTGGCATCAATCCTTATTGTTGAAGATATCACACTACGGCCTTGCATCATTAGTTCCACTAATTTCTTCTTATCTTCATAACAGAAAAATACTGTAATGGTAGATGGCCTTTATTCTCAATTTCACTCAATAAATGCTGGTGTTCCCCAGGGATCAGTTTTGGCCCCAACTCTGTTCCTCATTCATATCAATGATTTCATATCTACCACTCATAATCCAATACATTCCTATGCAGATGAATCAACACTCCACAGTTCCTTCACATTTACCAATTCTTTCACCCAACCCGATCTTATAAATTCAAAAATAAACACTGCAATTTCTCTGAACCAGGACCTTTCTAGAACTAATGAATGGGGACAAAATAATCTAGTTTCCTTTAATGCACAGAAAACCAAGTACATTCAATTTTCTAACCGACAGAATCTCACTGACTCCCATATATTTTTTAATGATGTAAATATTCCCACTTCCCCTAGTATTGACATTCTCGGTGTAACATTAACTACTAACTTGAGCTGGACACATTATGTTAGAAGCATTGCTAAGAATGCCTCTAAAAAACTGGGACTCCTGTACAGAGTTCGAGAATTCTTCACTGACGAGCAGTTGGCCGTAATATATAAAAGTCATGTGCGTTCTCAGATGGATTACTGTTCACCTCTGTGGGGTGGAAGTGGAGTGGTTGCATTGAGGCAGTTGGACAAAATTCAAAATAAAGCTATTAGATTAATCAATAACCCTGCAATCACACAGGACCTTCCTACATTATCCATACGAAGGAATGTTGCATCCCTTGCATTATTCTACAGATATTTTCACAGCAATTGTTCCGAGGAACTTGCTTCAATTGTGCCGCCTCTCCACATCTTTTCCCGTTGAACTAGGGCAGCTGAGAGCGCCCATGAATTTACACTTTCTCCTCCACAATGCAGAACTTCTGCTTATCAGAATTCATTTATCCCCAGAGCTACTACTCTTTGGAATTCATTTCCCTCGAATTGCTTTCCACAAACTTACAATCTACAAATGTTTAAATCCAGTTGTTACAAACATTTTATGAATGGAGGATGCCTTTAGGCACATGGACCTTTTTGTTTTATCTGTGTTTTTCCTTCCTCTGTTCATGGTCTCCTTAAAAAAAAAAAAAAAAAAAAAAATATATATATATATATATATAATGGTATACACACTAATTATCGCACAGTATCGCACTGTCACTGTATATGTCACTGTATTAATTACCACGGCCGGCCGGCCGCATGAAGGGTTCACCTTCCTATGTGGCTCTCTGATGTGCTACTAAACAATGCCTGGGGGCTCGAGCGTGCCGGCTTCTGACCAGTGTGGAGTCATACGATACATGTTGCTAGCAATCATATTGGAGTTGCTGCAATACTGTAATGCCCCTTTCCCACTGGCGAGACAAGTCACGATTTTCGTCGCCGACACCAATTAATTGGCACATTCGTGACATGTCTCAACACCTCTCATGAACAATCGTTTGACTCTCAAGGCCTGTCAAGGCCTCGCAAGGGTCCTCGCGGGTCGTCGTAAATGCTCGGACCGTTCAAAATTTTGGACGAAAACTCATGAGGATTGGTTGCCCTCGCAAGCATCGTCGAGCATCGCCGAGGGATCTGCGAGGGCTTCTGCGATCATCTGCGACATCGGCGAGACATCGCGGAGGGTTTCTCACAAAAAAACTTTGCAACGCTGCATGGATGCTCACCGATGTTCTGCTCGCCGATGCTCTCAGATGTTCCGAGAACATGTTCTCGACGATGCCAAAGAGCACCTTCGGCGAGGTGGGTAAAAACAATTATTAGGCCTATAGTGAACCTGATGAACCCTTTTTTCTATGCACCTCTCATGGGGGGTTCACCTGTTTTTTTTCTTCTCTTTCTCTCCTTTTCTCTCTTTCTCTCTTTCTCTGGTTTGTATCCATTCAGCCCCATTCAGCCAACTGTTTTAAGACGTTTATCCCCATCCAAGTATCGATAACTTCCTGGCAAGCGATAGCGAACCAGCATTATATGGAGAAATCCAGCTTCGCCGGAGACATTTTTCTATCGAAAAATATACAAATTTAGCTTGCTCTCAAAACAAGAATATATATATGTTGGCTCGCTACCGCTCACCAGGAAAATATTGAAACGTGGATAGGGGTAAACGTCTTAAAACAGTAGGCTGAACGGGGCCGAACGGATTATAGGTAAAGAGAGAGAGAGAGAAAGAAAAAAAAAACGAGGAGGGAGAGAAAGAGAAAACAGGGAGGTGGGCTCAATGTTTATGTTACGGCTTAGCCTAATTGAGCCCACCTCGCTGTTTTATTTCTGGGTACGAAGAGGGTTATAGCAAATCTCGTTGATGCTGCCCTAAGCCGAGTCACCAGTGACCTAGTACCTTGAGAACATCTCAGTACGGCAATAGAGATAGCGAAAGACCAGTATTCCCTGATACCGCTATTTGAAGCAGGTGAATGCGAGTTCTACTACCCTCTATTGGAAGCAGTTCTTACGCACTCATCAATTTTAGTCCACATCCCGTTCAAGTCCTCACACATGTTAAATGCATTGAATTCTTCTGAGTTTACTAATCTACTTAGTTCATCTCTCCCCATGTCCATCAGCCCAGACGTTATCTATCCTACAGTACTAACCCCTACCTTGGCTCTCTCTAATTCTAATCCTTGTAGGCGTCTTCCTTCGCCTATATTTCAGGGTTGATCGCCTGACTCATAGACATAAGGCTAATCTGGCAACTGCCGAGGCGACTGTGTAAGTTGGTTCTTCCCTTTTCTTACTTTCTTTGGCATTGCTATACACTGGGAATAGGATTATGTAAGTCATAGGGATGATAGGGATGATATATATATGTTCGGTGGGCCTCACTTTACGTGGCCGAGCGGTGTAACAGCGCATTTTGAGCGACTGTACACTCTAGGGTAACTCATATAATCACATATATAGCTCACACCCTTATAACAGTTATTCACTTACTTAAGTATACTACTGTACATTCTAGTTGGGAATGATCTCCCTATAGATAGATCATCTCCCCCACCTATAAAAGGACTTGGTACAATTCTTGCAGAGTAAGCAAGCATTCCCACCGTCTTCTTAAAGTATTGCAGCAACTCCAATATGATTGCTAGCAACATGTATCGTATGACTCCACACTGGTCAGAAGCCGGCACGCTCGAGCCCCCAGGCATTGTTTAGTAGCAGATCAGAGAGCCACATAAGAAGGTGAACCCTTCATGCGGCTGCTGGCCGTGGTAATTAATACAGTGACATATACAGTGACAGTGCGATACTGTGCGATAATTAGTGTGTATACCATTATATATTTTCGCTATTCTTATTCTTTATTCTTTTACAGGAAAGATTATAATCACAGGAATATAGCTCAATCTAATTGCTTTTATAATATAGTGCAAAGCTGTAGGTATTTCCCAGTCGGGTAGCTACAATACCTACAAAGACAATCAATAACTCAAACCAGCACCTAATTAAGCATAATCTATTTTGTTGGTAATAAAACCCTAGAAAAACCCAACAGTGTCTTTACTTCAAATCAATACCTTAACAAGTTACCTTTCAACATGTTTTTTCAGTGAAAACCTCAACTACAAGCATAAACCAGGACAATTAAGGTAAGAGGTAAAAAGGGCAACCAATAGTCACCGCTACATAATTGGTGGCAGCGGTGGGATTCGTGTTCCCCAAATCGAAAACACAGTTAAAATAAGACCTCCGAAGAGCAAACAAAAGCACTAAGAAAAAGCAATTAGAAAAACATTAACATAACAGAGCTAAGTGGAAAGAAAAACATTGATGAATGATAAAACAATAGAAGTGGATTCAGAGTGAACTGGTACTATCTCTCAGTACCCATCACATCAGCGCTGACCTCAGCATTCCCTTCACTGAGTCAATGAGTCACGGTGAGCCCGCGCGCCAACAACTCGCCCCAGCAACTCAACCCTAGACACACACACGCACACACGCACACCACGCCCAGGCCAGGGTATGACGTGTGAGTGAACTGTGACGTCACAGGAATTGGTGACGACATAAGGAGAAGCAATCAACTCTACGGGATCGCCCCTTCAAACTTCATTCTACAACAACTGACAAGAAGACTACAAGAACATCGCAACGTTAATGCAGCTTTGTATCGGTTAGTCAGAAAATACATAAAAACTAAATATACTAGTAGTTAGTGCTAGTAAAAATCCTATCAACACAAACAAGCAATGCCAAAGTATCTTAACTATTCTTTCAACTTATTCATGTGTATAGAATAATTTAGCTGGGACTGTACGTTCCTCATTAATTTCATTCCTTCTATGAATTCAAGTTAGATCAAAGAATTTAAGTACTCTATAATTATTTGCATAACAGTTTCTCAAGTAATAACTTAGCAGAGATTCAAAGACTTACTTCTGTTACACACTGTGTTAATTTATTTTCATTTTCTTAGTAAGAGAATAGGCTTCCCTATAGTGCCTTACTAACCTAATTTTTCTTAGTAAGAGAGTGTTCTTATACAGTACCTTACTAACCTGAATTTTCCAGAATTTTCCTGTTTTCACAAACTAACTGCTCATTCATCAGACTAACCACCATTATCATCCATACAATCTTGGGTACATGTGTGTGGTTAAGAGAAATCCATATTATCAAAAATGTTGTACCAGTGCTAAACAAATTTTTTGTGGGATTATTTGTCAATGACATCCAATCCAGGTATCTTTACCAAAAGTGTAATTTTTCCTAATGTCCTTTAATCTTTTTAGAAAAGAGAATGTTTTAGAGGAAGATCTCATATCCTCTGATAGTCAATCTGATGGACATTCAGACAGTCCTCCTGAAGCAGAAGGAAGGGAAGTAGCACCACAGTTGGTCACAGAGTTAGATAAAGAGGTAGACAATTCTTTTGACACTGACATTGACACACTTACTAACCAACTGTCTGACTCTTTCAAGGATAAATCGAGTTATCCACCAGAGGTTGACACCTCCTCTAGCGCCTGCGGTACACAAAAGGTTACATCAGACCTCGTCGACACAGAGTTTAGCGTAAACCTAAGCGCAAGCGGGGGGACAAAGGTAATTAACACGCCTCCAGAATCTACAAAAACCAAGTCGTTCCAGTTACGCCCTACAATTTTAGACGCACGCCAACATCGATCAGGTAGGCAATATCCGACAGGTAACTTGAACATGTCGACTACTCCGCCGATGACTACTCCGTCAACTACGAATATGCCTACTCCATCCAACTCGTCAACGGCTACTACGACGGCTACGAGTATGACTACTACAACACCCACCATGTCAGGACACATGCCACCACCAACGATAATCATTGTGCCAACAGGGCATGGTGTTGCATGTTACTCTGGGAAGGACTGCCCTAATTACCCGGGGGGAGTTCTCACATTTTTCAGGAACATCGAAGGACTCATGAGAAACAGCAACATTATTACTGATGAAGACAAAATTGAGCTTGTTAGATCATACCTGAAAAACGGCTCAAAACCTAAAGTTTTTCAGTCCATTCTAGGCTACCAGGAATGGAAAAACTACATGATCGAGGCTTTTGGGGATGTTAACCAAGGAGGAGAACTAGCCTTCATCCATAGATTAGCTGACAAACTCGACACAGATGGCGGAAAGCATGACCAATACATGGCCATGGCAATTGCCGGGGATATATATGCAGATGCCAAAGGAAGGTTTCTAGCGCCCTCTTCAGTATGGATCAACACTCCTACCCATGAGTGCATGATGCTGGAGAACTTAGGCAAAGTAGTGGAATATCTAGTATACATGCTCATGCTGGATCCTCGCCTGAGGAAGGAAATGACAAAAACAGAATTCCTACCCACCACTAACATGCAGAAGTTAGTGAGCAAACGTACATATATGATTACCACAGACTTAGTACTAAAAGCCTTGGTAACCCCAGTAGAAGCCTCAGGGAGCAGACCCAAACAAACGTATAGTAGCAGCTCGAGGAAAGACAACAGCTTATGATCATTGCCCCAAGAAGGGACATGACAAGACAGCCTGTTGGAGACTGCACCCGCAGCTAATTCCAGACAAGTACAAGAAGAAGACACCATTCACACCCTCCAGTGGGACATCATACCAAAGTGGACAAGCTCAAAAACACCAGACAGGCCAAGCACAAGGGAAACAGAAGATGACTTGCATGTTCCATGGTGAGAAAGGACACTCCACAGAGGATTGCCATACAATCAAAGGCTTAGCTGCAAAGCGTTAACAAGGATCGTCGGGGGAAGACTCGCGCACCAGACCCAACGATCAAACGTAGAAAAACCTACACCGTTACCTACCAATGTCCACTCGTCGCCCTTACACGTGCCCTCGCTCGTTGCGTCAGTATCACGAGTCAACATTATGTCAATTCCAGTAACGGTAGGTGACGTGAAGATGTCTCTGGATCTTGACTCCGGCGCCTGCGCCAACGTCTTGTCCTACGAGTCATTGACAAATCTTCAAAATCAGCTTAAGTGCAACTGGAAACTTGATCTCCCAGACATGCAACTTACAGGAGTTACACGGAATAACCTAAAACTAGTTGGTATGGTAGACATTCCGTTTAGATTCACATGTCACGGAGACCCAAACATCAAGACGAGGTTTTATGTGATCAAGGATTTTCCACTCCCAGCAGATGGCCTCATAGGCATCGGAACAATGAAAGACAATCGCATCGCCTTAAATCCTTCCGACCAACAGATGATCTACAACCAACGGAAGTATTCTACAATGCAGAATCCGCATCCTCTCCTGCACTCGACCATTGCAGCGGCTGTTTCAACAAGCATGGACAGTTCGTGTGCGCGGCCCTTGGTGTCCCCGACTCCAAGTAACCAGATTGTTGGATCAACGGATCAAGGTTCACGGTTGTATCCCTTAGTAGTAATCGGAAAGCAAAGGATTCGTGCTAGAGAGGGTGCACACCTCCCAGGTAGGTTACCCAAGCTCAAGAAAGGCACGGATGCAGTATGTCTAAGTGAAAGTGCATCTATTAAAGGACTAGCACTCGAATCAACCTTGTACAAGCTTCAGGGTTAAGCAAGTCCGAGATACTAGTCTATAACAGGTCTAACAGTCCAATCACACTGAAGTCCGGCTGCAAGATCGGAAAAGCTCTTGTGTACGACTGTCCAGTAGATCCTGAACCTCCGGAGTGGCCCTCCGCAGAAGCACCAATTGCAGCAATGACAGCATCGGCACCATCCGAGATGCAAGATGAAGATCCTCTCAGGCAAAACCTAAAGAAGACGGACTTTCCAGAAGAGGCAGAATCCCTTCTGAAGTTGCTACAGTCTTTCAGAGATGTAGTTGCACTCCCAGGAGAACGTCTAGGTAAAACGGATCTAACATCGCATATTATACCCATCAAACCAGGCACCAATCCCGTTTACACAGAGGCGTACAGATTGCCACACTGTCAAAGGGAAGTAGTAAAAGGGATGGTAGACGAAATGCTGGAGCAAAATGTTATTCGCCATTCATCCTCGCCATGGAATTCACCTCTTTTCCTGGTACCTAAGAAGGATGGAGGATGGCGTCCGGTGATTGATTATCCCAAAGTCAATCAAGCAACTATACCTGACAGGTTCCCCATGCCTGTACTGTCCGAGCTACTACAAGGCATAGGAAAAGGGAACAAGGTATTCAGTACTTTAGACCTCCTCAGTGGGTACTGGCAAGTTGGAATGGATGAGCAATCAACAGAAGTCACTGCGTTCTCTACCCCCAGTGGACACTACGAATGGCTACGCATGCCGTTCAGACTGAGAAACGCACCCCTCACCTTTCAAAGGTTAGTAAACAATCTTTTTGCGGGCCTATTGGGTGACTCAGTCTTCGCCTACCTGGACGACATCATAGTCTGTAGCAAAGACGTCAGCTCTCATTTCAGCAAACTCCAAGTATTGGAAAGACTTCCAAAGGCAGGTTTACGTATCAAGATCAGCAAGTGTGATTTCCTAAAAGGGAAAATCAAATTCCTAGGTCATCAGGTGGACGCAGAAGGAATTCACACTATGAACGACAAGATCATCGCGGTACAAAATTTTCCACGTCCAAAGTCGGTTGAGAATGTCAGAAGCTTTATCGGGCTTTCTGGCTATTACCGGTCTTTCGTGAAGAACTATGCGAGTCTAGTGAGGCCTCTGACACAACTTCTCCGGAAGGACGCTCCATTCACATGGGGTCAAGAGCAAGAGGAAGCATTCACCAACCTCAAAGAAGCACTCACCAGAACACCTGTCCTAGTCTTCCCAGACCATGACAGACCATTCACACTTTGCACCGACGCCTCTCTCAAAGGACTAGGAGCTGTTCTAATGCAACCAGATGAACGAAGCAAGATGCAAGTCATTGGATATGCAAGTCAGGTGTTGAATGATGCTGAGACTAGGTATCACACGACGGAATGGGAAACCCTGGCAGTAGCTTGGGCATTGAAACATTTCAGAGACATCATCCTTGGTTATAAGATCGACCTCTACACAGACAATGAGGCAGTAACAAAGATATTCAAGGATGGTAAAAACCTCACTGGCAGACTAGCGCGGTGGTACGAGACGGTATTACAGTTTGATCCGACTCTGCATCATATCAAAGGTAGAGCTAACGTGGCGGCAGACGCACTACCACGAAATGTGCAAGTAGCCCCAGTGATCCAGCTACCGACGCTTACTGACGCCCAAGTGAAGGAAGAGCAAAGCAAGGATCTGCTGTGGTCCAAAGTCATCTATTCCTTAGAATCAGGGGATAACACAACTCTCCCAGAACTACCCGTACCTCACACGCAATTCAGGTTGCTGGACGGACTACTAGTTAGAGTTATTCCCACAGACCTTGACGCATGCCCTCGTGTAGTGATTCCAGACACACTTACAGAAGCAGTACTTCAACAGCAACATGAGGCTCCCCAAGCTGGTCATCCAGGACGGGACAGTACGCTTGACGCTACCAGAAGGAAGTACTACTGGAAAACGATGAGAAAGGATGTTGAACAACACATAGCAAGATGTCTCTCCTGCGCCCAGCACAAGGGAACCTGTGATGGTCCCGCACCAATCTTGGAGAATCCAACGCCTTCACTTCCATTCGACACTGTATCAGTGGATTTGCTGAAGTTGCCACGGAGTCACCAGTATTCACAGTATCTTCTAGTATGTATTGATTTCTTCTCAAGATTCGTAGTTTTAGCCCCGCTTAAAACTAAAACAGCGGATGAAGTTGCTCATGCACTAGTAACGCATCTCATCTGTCCGTTCTCCTGCCCTAAGACGCTCCTCTCGGACAACGAGTTGGAATTCAAGAACCAGGTGATTGCAAGTATCTGTGATATCTACAATATCAAGCAATCATACATTGCAGCATACCACCCAGCCTCAAATGGGTTGGTAGAACGCATGAATAGGACACTCCTAGAAGTCCTACGCCATGTAACAAACCCGCTCCATGAAACGTGGGAAGACTAGCTTCCAAAGGTGGCAGCTTGTGTAAACGGTTCTGTAAACTCCTCTACAGGTAAGACGCCACACTACATAGTCTATGGACAGGACAAGATTCTGCCATATGACCTGCTATCCAAGCTTAGCACACCAGTCTACAATCTAGAGGACTATGCTAAGAGACAACTCCAGGTCTTTAGCAAGATCCACCATCAAGTCCGAGATCATTTACAGGCATCCCGTGCAGAAATGATAAGGAAACAGCACAAAAGAGCACACCAAACTGTTCTTGAAGTAGGTGACAAAGTTATGTGCCTAGATCCGACGAGAATGACTAAGCTCTCGCCGAAGTATAGTGGACCCTATGTCGTTACGGACACAGCATCCGGTAACAAGTATGAGGTTCGAGACCCTACCACAAACAAGGTAGAAGTAATTCATGGTGACAGGTTAAAACGGGTGAGCCCAGAACTCTCCGTAGATGGCCATATTATACCTGATCCATCACCTTCGGCGGTGCAACCAAATGCACCGACCAAGACTGACTCCGCACAGACAAACGAGTATAGGCGGAAGCTTCATTCTGCTAGCAGAGCGTTTTAAGACCACTCTAATAAGAGAGTGAAGCAAGACCACTCTAGTAAGAGAGTGAAGTGAGACCACTCAAGTAAGACCACTCTAGTTAGAGAGTGAAGTATTCTATACACATTATCGTTCTGTCAACGTCACATATCTGACAGAGCAAGCCATTCCCCACGTACATCCTACTGGGCGAGTGAAGTATTCTATTAGTACCCCTATGAGTAGAATATTGCCTTTCTCCCGAGAAAGATGGTCTGGTTAATGAAAGCCCTTCTTCTACTTGGAACACTAATTATGGTTGATTCTACGACACCCTCGTATCTGAAACCTGGCGCCCTTGTAGCCCAAGTTGGAAGAGTGCTAATTGTGGAAGATGTAGTAGCAGTTCAGTATGATTTCGGAGACATCTTTGCAATCCCCCGTAGTGTTGAGACGCTCCAACGTCTCCTAGACAAAATACACTCTACTTTTACCTTCATACTGACTAATCAGACAATGCCCCGTGACTTACGACTTACAGCTATACTCCAACGCTCACGTGTAGCTCGTATAAATCGTAAATTACGGAAGGTCCACTTGATCCTGCCTGAAGACCCTATCCAGGTAACCAAACACGCTCACTCACGGCGTACAAAGAGAGGACTTTTCAATTTTGTTGGCTTGATCTCCCATGAGCTCTTTGGAACAGCCCAAGCTGCTGATGTTGAAAAGCTGGGAAAGAGACTTAGTGTACTGGAGACAGCAGCAAGAGCCATGAATAGAGTCTTGAATTACGACTCAATAGCAATGAAGGATGTATTCACGACAGTTAACTCGGTAATTTCGACTATTAATAACTTGACACAAGTAGTTAATTCTCTAGTTTCTGATGGACATTCCACAGATAAAGTCATTTACTTGTCCGAGTTCCTGCAAGCTACTGAGGAAGATGTTAGCGATTTATTTCTGGGTACGAAGAGGGTTATAGCAAATCTCGTTGATGCTGCCCTAAGCCGAGTCACCAGTGACCTAGTACCTGTAGAACATCTCAGTACGGCAATAGAGATAGCGAAAGACCAGTATTCCCTGATACCGCTATTTGAAGCAGGTGAATGCGAGTTCTACTACCCTCTATTGGAAGCAGTTCTTACGCACTCATCAATTTTAGTCCACATCCCGTTCAAGTCCTCACACATGTTAAATGCATTGAATTCTTCTGAGTTTACTAATCTACTTAGTTCATCTCTCCCCATGTCCATCAGCCCAGACGTTATCTATCCTACAGTACTAACCCCTACCTTGGCTCTCTCTAATTCTAATCCTTGTAGGAATGTAGGCGTCTTCCTTCGCCTATCTTTCAGGGTTGATCGCCTGACTCATAGACATAAGGCTAATCTGGCAACTGCCGAGGCGACTGTGTAAGTTGGTTCTTCCCTTTTCTTACTTTCTTTGGCATTGCTATACACTGGGAATAGGATTATGTAAGTCATAGGGATGATAGGGATGATATATATATGTTCGGTGGGCCTCACTTTACGTGGCCGAGCGGTGTAACAGCGCATTTTGAGCGACTGTACACTCTAGGGTAACTCATATAATCACATATATAGCTCACACCCTTATAACAGTTATTCACTTACTTAAGTATACTACTGTACATTCTAGTTGGGAATGATCTCCCTATAGATAGATCATCTCCCCCACCTATAAAAGGACTTGGTACAATTCTTGCAGAGTAAGCAAGCATTCCCACCGTCTTCTTAAAGTATTGCAGCAACTCCAATATGATTGCTAGCAACATGTATCGTATGACTCCACACTGGTCAGAAGCCGGCACGCTCGAGCCCCCAGGCATTGTTTAGTAGCAGATCAGAGAGCCACATAAGAAGGTGAACCCTTCATGCGGCTGGCCGTGGTAATTAATACAGTGACATATACAGTGACAGTGCGATACTGTGCGATAATTAGTGTGTATACCATTATATATTTTCGCTATTCTTATTCTTTATTCTTTTACAGGAAAGATTATAATCACAGGAATATAGCTCATTCTAATTGCTTTTATAATATAGTGCAAAGCTGTAGGTATTTCGCAGTCGGGTAGCTACAATACCTACAAAGACAATCAATAACTCAAACCAGCACCTAATTAAGCATAATCTATTTTGTTGGTAATAAAACCCTAGAAAAACCCAACAGTGTCTTTACTTCAAATCAATACCTTAACAAGTTACCTTTCAACATGTGTTTACAGTGAAAACCTCAACTACAAGCATAAACCAGGACAATAAAGGTAAGAGGTAAAAAGGGCAACCAAATAGTCACCGCTACATGTGTATGAAGGAGACAAAAGGTAAAACTGCCTGTAGCAAGTGTCTCCCCAAAGTTGAAAGAGTGAGAGAGTCAAATTAAACCATTGTTTTTTGGTGTACAGTATTGGAAAGAAGAGTAAGTAACGTGCTTGTTTAGTGTCGTGAAATGGATAGGGGGAGGAAGTGTTAGCTGGATTACTCTCTGTGTAGGTGAGATACGAACAGAAAGAGTGAGGGAAGCCAATCCAGTGAAAAAGGAGTTCCAGCAACTCCTTTTATTACTCTCTCTCTCTCTCTCTCTTTCTCGTGCCAGTAATGAGAAGTGTAGGTACAGTTTACCCTACAAGAATAATTACAAGGAAGAAAGTGGTTGGGAGTTTACACACACATATACATAAATACATATACTTACACACATATACATACACATATATACACACACTCATATATATATATATATATATATATATATATTGTTACGGCCCTACAATGCTGAACCCAAGAGATTAAAATTCAAGCAAGGGCAACTAGCATGCTGTTGCGTTTCAGAAGGCCAAAAGGGTTAATGTCTTAGATAATCACAAATTAATGAAGAAGGATGATATTTAACACTTCTAATTTTCGTATTAATTATAATTACTAATAACTAGGAAAAACGAACAAGTTGATAGGCATGACAATTCAGTTAAACACGGCAAAGAATAACAATAGGCTAAGCGCCGAGTGAAGGCTTCGAGTAAATGCACTCGTTACAAGGAATGACCGCTACGCAAAAAGGACATTTGAAGACCACGGTTAATCAACGCCTAGCACGCCGAGCAGTAAACTGGAACACACTCAATTACAGACCGATATATGATACCATATGATATCACCAGACAACACGCTCGGACAACGTGTGCACTCAAGAACACTAATCAGTGTTCGTTACACAATACCCAACACACAATAAAACTCAGAGCTCCTCACAACACTAGGGCTCGTTACACATATACAATAATGCACCAATGCTGTCTCATCTCCCCTTCAAAGGACAAACAGTACACTACCTACTTGTCTTAACGCACAAACCAGCAGACAACATGTCACGCATGTCCAGGGGTGTACCCAGACCAGCGTGAACAGGAGCACTTCTCCCACCTCTGCCTCGTCGGGCTCTCCAACAGGTACTAACTCTCAACTCTTCCCTCCCTATACACATCTCTTCCCAAGCTCTATTTTCGGCAAGAAACCTGGTGTCACACTAGTCTATACAGCAGAGTCACACGGAATATCAGATAAAGGCCTCCTGTCGTGGGAAACGTAGATCTTCCCACGCCTACATGCCTCACGTGTGCAGGTGGGTGAAGGGGTCCCAGGCCTACACACCACGTGCATAGACTCCCACGGGTGGTGCTTGCGCCACTGGACACCAGCCGCTATCGGTGTAGATTAAGGTGGGTCGCCTGTCTATCTCCTCCCTCCGTCTCTGCTACCATGCTGC
The DNA here is from genome assembly GCA_037953745.1 of Lithodes maja. NCBI lineage: Eukaryota > Metazoa > Arthropoda > Malacostraca > Decapoda > Lithodidae > Lithodes > Lithodes maja. Next base: position 65,289 of record JBAKBP010010541.1, read on the forward strand.
TCCCTTACACCCTCCCCCTTAAAAATAAATTTGTGGCGACAAATTTACGCATTCATAAACATTTTTTACATGCGGGACAGGTGGTCAGCAATGACATTACATTTCCCTGGAATATGAATGATATTGAGGTGGTACTCCTGCAAGAACAAACTCCACCTTGCAAGCATTATGAACAAAGATGATATTCTGGCTTTCACCAGACACAGGATGCTTTATCTTACGATCATCACCTAGCAACAAGACTGCCCCCGTCCCCAAATCACTTACATCTCCAACCAGTTTGAACTTGGCACACCCCACATGCTCAATACATTCCTTAAGTCTAGGCAAATGGTAAGTGTCACTCTTGGTGATGTCATTGACTTTCTTAACATCAATGCAAAACCCTGCTGACCTACCTGGCTTATCTATGCGAGTGACAGTGGAGGAGCATTCACTCTGGCGTGGCTCTCTGATGTCTCGTAGCAACTCGTCGTCGACCTCCTGGCGCGTCACCTTGGCTCTCTCGTGGTTGACTCGGCACGGCCGCTGCTTGACAGGCTCCACATCCGCCACACCCACGTCACATTCCATCCCCATTGTCCGGCTTGAAGTATTCCGGGGGACACTCTCCACCATCTTATCATCCTCTGCTACATCATCAAGAGGAACATTTTTGTGCATAGGCAATTCATTGATTATACCATACATTGAATCATTTCCTGCAGCCTCCTTCACTCTCGGCTGCTCTATCTCCTTGTGATTAGTACATGGGCCCACACCGGGCAGATACTTTTCACCTGAGACACCATCATCCTTTCTCACACCATCATTTAGCGAGAATAATTCATCTAGCCCTACCTCATCAGGGCCCTCAAACCCACTTTGCACCCTTGCAACATCACTCTTTGCTAGCGAGAACAATTTCCCTAGTCCCCATTCATTAGGGCCATCTAGTGCACCTGGCACACTTGCAACACCACTCTTTTTCTCCATTTCCACGTTCATCCCATTATTTCTATGAGACGTGGGCCGGGTTACAGCACAAACAGGGAATAAATCTGGCATCTCCTTCTCCAGCTCTCGCGTTGCAGCACAAACAAGCCTGAAAACAATGATAGGAGAAACACTCACCTTCTTCCCCGCTAAATCATTTCCCAACAGGAGGTCAATTCCTGGCACTTGCAATTCATCCACTAGTCCAACAGTCACCCTCCCATTTACGAGCTCACTCTTAAGCTCAACAGTCACGAGTGGCACAGACAGCTGACTGCCAACACCATGAATGAGGAAGCTTTTTCCCTCATGCACAAACTTCTCCAGCACCTTCGTCCTCATGAGCGTTTGTGCAGCACCTGTATCTCTCAAGATTTTCACAGGCTTAACTTCATCATTCTTACGAACAGATCCACATGACACAAAGACAGCAAGTGCATCAGCTCTCTTTCTCCTCTCCTTCTCCTCCTCTTCCTCACTCACACCGACTTCTCCCAGAATGGAGATCGTAGATACGGATTTAAAGTCCCTCATGTACTCAGCTTTACTGTCATCTGCCGTAGGCCTCTCCCACGCGCCCTTATGCCTCAGTTTAAGGAAACAATCACGTTCCACGTGACCAGCTTTATCACAGTAGGAACACGCTACCTCCCTCTTACTTCCGCCAGCGGTAAGAGAAGCAGGGGGCTGCCATGGCTTTTCATTCCACTTTTGAGGTGGAATTTTCGGCGCCTGGGTGGCAGCACTGACAGGGGTCGGTGACCTTGGTGACTCAGGGTGGTGGTGGTAGCTGCTCCCTCTACTTCCGCCCGCTCTACTGTCCAGATCTACCTTGCGAGTTAAGACATATTCATCAGCGAGTGTGGCAGCCTTCTCGGGATTCAGGGTACCTTTCTCTAGGATATGTGAAGCTACGTCTCTGTATATTGTTCTACAGAAATCCTCCAAAAGAAAGAGCTCAAACATTTTCTCATAGTTACCTTGAATATCCCGAGAACGCAGCCACCTGTTTAGTTCCTTTTTCTTCTCATACATGAACTCCACATGCGTCAAATGACCAGGTTTATAGTGATTCCTAAACAGCAAACGGTAAGCTTCAGGCACTAATTCGTAGGCACGTAGAATGGTCCCTTTTACAGTCTCATAATCGCCACTTTGAGACACGGTAAGAGCCGTGTAGGCGGCAAGAGCCTTTCCCTTTAACCCACTTTGCAATAAAAGAGCTCATTTATCCCCAGGCCAGTCCATGTTACTCGCAACTTTCTCAAAAGCCAAAATATACCCAGTTGGATCTGCCTCGTTAAACGTCGGCACCATGCGAACGTGTTTAGTGACATCAAACACCTTGCCGCCCCCTGGCACGTGCCGTGTCTCGCCAGTTCCGTTATCACACTCGAGTTTCTTCTCCTCCAGTTTCAGCCTCGCCTGTTCTACTTGAAGTCTCGCCCGTTCTGTCTGTTGTGTTTCCTGTTCTGTTTGTTGTTTTGCTTGTTCTGTTTGTTGTTTTGCTTGTTCTATTTGAAGTCTCGCCCGTTCTGTATGTTGTGTTTCCTGTTCTGTTTGTTGTTTTGCTTGTTCCATTTGAAGTTTGGCTAACTCCAGTTGCATTCTGAGCAACTCTACCGGGTTGTCTGTGTTCTGTACCGATTGTGATTGTTGTGTGTCTGTCACAGTCTGCACCCCATCTGCAACTAACCCATCCCTGGTGGCTTCTAACCCACCCCTGGTGGCAGAAACTAGCCCCAATCTCTCTAACACCCATTCCAATAACTCCGCCTTAGTGTCAGAGATTGCGTTATCAATATCCATCTTGTCCGCCACTAGTTTAAGCTCCTGCTTAGACAGACTAGAGACATTATCATAAGTGGGAGCTGAGCGAAGAAACCCTTCTACGTCCTCATCGCTCATAAGAAACATCTTGGCCTGGTTTAATTGATCCGATTAAAGCAAAAACAAAGTCGAATTCATGTACCAGAAACAAGAGATGAGTAGCAATACAGTACACCAACAAATCGTCTGAGTGTGATTCCAGTGAAAAAAACAAAAATACAAAGATTTAAAAAATGATTAAGTTCGATTCCCGGTGAACAAAAGACAAGTCCCTAGTGTGGGTACAAGTTCGCTAAATCCTAAGCAAGGTCGCCAAATTCTTGTTACGGCCCTACAATGCTAAACCCAAGAGATTAAAATTCAAGCAAGGGCAACTAGCATGCTGTTGCGTTTCAGAAGGCCAAAAGGGTTAATGTTTTAGATAATCACAAATTAATGAAGAAGGATGATATTAAACACTTCTAATTTTCGTATTAATTATAATTACTATTAACTAGGGAAAACGAACAAGTTGATAGGCATGACAATTCAGTTAAACACGGCAAAGAATAACAATAGGCTAAGCGCCGAGTGAAGGCTTCGAGTAAATGCACTCGTTACAAGGAATGACCGCTACGCAAAAAGGACATTTGAAGACAACGGTTAATCAACGCCTAGCACGCCGAGCAGTAAACTGGAACACACTCAATTACAGACCGATATATGATACCATATGATATCACCAGACAACACGCTCGGACAACGTGTGCACTCAAGAACACTAATCAGTGTTCGTTACACAATACCCAACACACAATAAAACTCAGAGCTCCTCACAACACTAGGGCTCGTTACACATATACAATAATGCACCAATGCTGTCTCATCTCCCCTTCAAAGGACAAACAGTACACTACCTACTTGTCTTAATGCACAAACCAGCAGACAACATGTCACGCATGTCCAGGGGTGTACCCAGACCAGCGTGAACAGGAGCACTTCTCCCACCTCTGCCTCGTCGGGCTCTCCAACAGGTACTAACTCTCAACTCTTCCCTCTCTATACACATCTCTTCCCAAGCTCTATTTTCGGCAAGAAACCTGGTCTCACACTAGTCTATACAGCAGAGTCACACGGAATATCAGATAAAGGCCTCCTGTCGTGAGAAACGTAGATCTTCCCACGCCTACATGCCCCACGTGTGTAGGTGGGTGAAGGGGTCCCAGGCATACACACCACGTGCATAGACTCCCACAGGTGGTGCTTGCGCCACTGGACACCAGCCGCTATCTGTGTAGATTAAGGTGGGTCGCCTGTCTCTCTCCTCCCTCCGTCTCTGCTACCATGCTGCTCCCTTACAATATATATATATATATATATACTGTATATATATACAGTATATAATTATATATATATATATATACAGTATACACATATACTGTACATACACACATACATATTCACATATAAACACACTCATATACTGTACATACACACATATACACAAATTCATACACATACTGTATATACAGTATACTGTACACATATATACATATACACACACATATATGCACACACACATACACTACACTTGTAAACTAACACACATAAATATTGGTCTTAACCTTTTCAAGATCCAATACGCATTTCTTTTCTGTTTCCGGCTATTAATAGACGATTATATTCAGATTTGGAAGGGTATATGGAAGTCGGAAGGTTAGTTGAGATAGTCTTCACCCTTATAGTTCCCACAGATACCTTTGGATACCTTACCTTTGGATGTGTTCGCCGCTCCTCTAGCGGCACCAAGGAGCGCGACGCCCCTCGTTATGGGTGGTGATTTGGTGCAGTAGACTGTTTGAAGCGACAGCTCGCTCCCTTGCGAGGATGGGCTCGTCTGGCACTTTTTGCAGTTCGACATCGAGGGCTCTCTTGAAGTTGTCTAACGAGATGTCCCTCATGTCTCTTACTCGCCGTGGGAGTTTGTTGAAGAGACGTGGGCCTCTGTGTGATAACCAGCCCTCTCGCAGAGAGCCCATAGCACCCCTGTTATTCATCCGGGAGATTTCGCATTCCCAGCCTCTCCTATCACTGAATTTCATGACTATCGGAGTATGTAGGTTTGGTACTAAACCCTCTGCGATTTTCCATGTGTATATTATTAGGTAACGTTCTCTTCTACGTTCCAGTGAGTACAGATTCAGTGCTCTTAAACGCTCCCAATAGTGTAGATGTTTTATCGAACTTATATGCGAAGTGAAGTTTCTTTGTACACTCTCTACGTCATTTATTTCACCTGCTTTGTATGGGGATGTTAATACGCTACAGTATTCAAGCCGCGGTAGCACTAGAGATTTGAAGAGCGTTATCATAGGCAATTCACCGCGTGTTTTAAAAGTACGCAGAATCCAACCCGTTAGACGTTTCGCAGCCGCCACTTTGACCTGGTTATGTACTTTGAAACCCATATTTTCAGACATTAATACCCCAAGGTCTTTCACACTGTCTTTCCGTTCTATTATGTGGTTAGATTCTGTTAAGTAATTTGTAATTTCTTTAACACCATTATTATCTCTGTACCGTATTAATTGGAATTTTTCCTCATTGAATTGCATGTTGTTTTCCCTGGTCCACTGGAACACTACATTCATGTCTTCCTGCAGTCGGCCCGTGTCCTCTTGTGTGTTTACTATCTTACTTAATTTTGTGTCATCAGCAAAAGACGACACCGTACTGTGTCTGGTGTTGGTATCTATGTCGCAAATTAGTATGAGGAACAGAAGGGGCGCTAGTACTGTTCCTTGGGGCACTGAGCTTTTGACATCCGAAGGCTCAGAAGTGACTTGGTTTACTGCTACCGATTGTTTTCGGTTTACGAGGAAATTGTATATCCACCGTCCGATTTTCCCAGTTATACCTTTTGCTTTCAGTTTGTGGGCTATTATACCATGGTCACATTTATCAAATGCCTTAGCAAAATCGGTGTAAATGACATCCACGTTTTTCTTTTCTTCTAGCGCTTTAAGAATTTTGTCATAGTGTTCCAAAAGTTGTGAGAGACATGATCTTCCCGCTCTAAACCCATGTTGACCGGTGTTGTGTAGTTCATTTGCCTCCATGAATGTTGAAATTTTGCTTCGCAGGACTCGCTCGAAAACTTTAATGATGTGAGAGGTTAGAGCTACCGGGCAGTAGTTTTTTGGTAGTGCTTTACTCCCTCCTTTATGCAGTGGGGCAATTATTGCATTGTTCAAGCTATCTGGTATGTCACCAGTGTCTAGACTCCTTCTCCACATTATAGCCAGGGGTTTTAAGAGGTTTTCCTTACATTTTTTCATTAGGATCGAATTCCATGAGTCCGGGCCTGGTGCCGAGTGGGATGGCATGTTGGAAATGGCCTCTTCTATGTCTTTTGGACCGAAATCAATATCCAGCATCTGAGGGGTTTCCGTGGGGGAGGTTTCCATGAAAAATATATTTTGGTCTCTGATGACTTTTGTTTCATCAGGCTCACTGAATGCCATTTCATACTGCCTGCTTAAGAGTTCGCTCATTTCCTTTTTGTCCCCTGTGAAAGAGCCGTCCCCTTTGCTCAGTGGGCCGATGTTTGATGTTGTTTTAGCCTTTTGTTTGGCGTATGAAAAGAAGTATTTGGAATTTTCCTTTATACCTGCAATAGCTTTCCTCTCCTCTTCCATATGTTGTAGTTCATATGATATTCTTAGCCTTTGTTCAATTTCCACAATTTCTCTATCTATTTCGACCTTTTGCCTATCCTGTAGATTTTGATGTGTGCGTCTTTGTGTGAGTAATTTTCTTCTTCTGTACAGCCTCCTCCTTTCCCGATCTTGTTTGCTTCTTCGTTTTGTTTGTCTTGCAGGTATATGGTGGCTACAGATTTGGGTCATGGTTTCTGTTATTAAGACTAGACATTCTGCTTGTGTCAGGTTATCCATTAAGTCTTCCCAGTCTATTTCCTCCATTTCTTGATTTACCTCTTCCCACCTAATGTTTTTGTTATTGAAGTTAAATTTACTGAAGGGGCCGGTTTTTGTTCTCGATTCTGAGGTTGTCTGTACACTTTCTAAGGTTGTTTTGATCTCAATTAATTTATGATCTGAGTATGTTGTGTCCGATATGTTAATGCTGTGTACTAGAGAGTCGTTGTTAGTGAAGACCAGGTCTAAGATATTGTTTTCCCGTGTGGGTTCAGCAATATGTTGGGTAAGACTAAAAAAATCACAAAGTTCAAAAAGCTCTCTCGTATTAGTATTTGCTTCTCCGGTGTTATTTGCCACTAACTGGTTTTCTAGTTGTTCTCCATTTAATGTTTGGTAGGTTAAAGTCTCCTAGCCATATCCTTCTTAAACTGGATAAAATCATCTAATGGTAGCCAAAATAATCTGTCAAATGCGTCACAATCTTCAAAGGACTATACTGTATATATTTGTTTTGCTTGGGAGTTTGTTTTCTTTGTTTACCTTTTATTTTGAGAATTCAGTGTTGCTTATTGTTTTGTTTATTTTCCTTCTTTGTTCTCGAAATACAGTATGTGATACTTTATTGGTTTCTTTGTCTTCCCTTTTTTTGTTCGTGAAAGCGGTGTTACTTTAGTATAAATGTGTAGTATTCAAGTATTTCAATATCCAATAAACGTTTATTTTCTGTTTTCTGGCTATTATTAGACGATTTTATTCAGATTAGGAGGGATATATGGAAGCCAGAGGGTTAATTGAGATAGTCTTTACCCTTGTAATTCCCACAGATCCTTCCTAAGCTGTATACAATGGTCTACTGATAGCCAAAATTAACTGTCAAAATGCGTCATGATCGTCAAATGGTTAATATTTCAGCATTATGTACAGTCGCGCTAATAAGTCATGTCTCAGCTGTCATTACGTTTGGCCCCCTCTGTGCTGTATTTATGTCTGTCAGATGTTGAATATGTTGGGTAAGTATAGGATTGGGCCTGAATAAATAGATAGATAGCTAGAAGTGTAGGAACATGGTTTATATCTCACTCAAAAAGAAAAACATAATTGCTGATACCAATTATTTATTAAAACAATTGGTGCCGAGACATCACCTATTAGGCCGACTGTACATCTGGCTTACAGTAGATGATTTTATCCAGTTTAGGAAGGACCTGTGTAAGTCAATAGGTTAATGGAGAGAGCCTTTGCCCCTCTAATTCGTAGATGTCATTCCTAAACTTAATAAAGCCGTCTATTGTTAGTGATAACTGGCTTGATGGTGTAATGGTTATTGTTTAAAAATCTGTCTGTGGTAACCCAGGATCGAATCCCGGTGGATCACATGCTTTCATTAATTTCATTGGAGGTGTTTGGTGTTGGAGTGAAATTAATACAAATATACAATACAATACAAAATAGCGCTACCGTAATGAAGGGCTTAAGGGGGAGGTACTCGCTTTTGCTGGACCCCCTTCTCCCTTATTTTAACATATTAATTTTGAGATTTTAAGACGTTCGTTCCGTTAGTTTGGCAATTTTGAGACCTTTCGACTCATTTTGTTGTCAATATTAAAACCTTTCGTGCCCCTTAGGTGTCGATTTTTTCCTGGCGAGCGATGGGGAGCCTCTAATTTTAGAAGGAACCGGCCTTTGGCATTTTTTGAAATTTTTCTGCCAAAAAATTTACAAATTTATCTTGAAAGGGGGTCTAGGGGGCGTTTTTCTAAGCTTGATGGAGGTCTAGCGAGGAAACTAAACTAATAAATATATAAATAAATATATACAGCAGACCAAAAACCAAGTTTTACCCCCTTAATGATGGGGTTATACCGTACATCACGTTTTTTCTCTCGGACGTGAGGGTTAACGATACTAAAATGTTGATGGGGTGTGTGAGAGTCCTGATCGTTTGGCATATACTTTCACGACATTAGAGGGGAGATGGGTGTTTTTTGTTCATATTGATTGATCTTTTTATTAGGTATTAGTGAGGAAACTAAAAAAAATTATGAATTTATAGACCAAAAAACAACCACTAGCTCCTTAACCCCTTGAAGATATATTATATGTCCGGTTCCTCCTAAAATTACAGGCTTGTCATTCCTCGCCAGGAAAAAAATCGACACCTAAATGACGCGAAAGGTTTTAATATTGATCAAGAAATGGGACGAAAGGTGTTAAAATCGCCAAACTAATGGGCCGAACCTCATACAATATCAAAACTAATGGGGCTAAACACGAGGGAGAAGAGGTTCCAGCAAAACTCGGGTATACCTCCCCTTAATGGATTTTCGAGTTTCGTGAGCTTAATACAAAACACGGTTATGTAAAGGGCTTTTAGGAGTACAATCCCTCTTTTTCATACTAAAAATTTCATATATGATGTCTTGAGGTAAGGAATGCGAAACAAATATAAATGCATAGATAATTTGAAAAAAATAAAATATATATATATATATATATATATATATATATATATATATATATATATATATATATATATATATACTGGTATATATATATATATATATATATATATATATATATATATATAGTATATACTGTATATATAAACAATTGTTCAACTTGCCGTTATGATTTTTTCCAAGGTAATGTTATATTCTTCCTAGTAAAACACGGTAGGAGCAATGAGGGGGTACTACTCGCTTTTTATGGACCCCCTTCTCCCTCATGTTTAGCATATTAGCTTTGAGATTTTAAGACGTTCGTTCCGTTAGTTTGGCGATTTTGAGACCTGTCACCTGATTTTTTTGTCAATATTAAAACCTTTATTGCCCTTTAGGTGTCGATTATTTCCTGGCGAGCGATAGCGAGCCTCTAATTTTAGAATGAACCGGCCTTCGGCCGGGAAATTTTTCTACCGAAAAACGTACAAACCTATCTTGAAAGGGGGTCTAGGTTTTTTTTTCTAAGCTTGATGGAGGGCTAGGGAGGAAACTTAATACAAAATTATAAAGTAATATATAAATTATCAAATATATGCGTCCATCCTCCCTTAACAGTTGATGTTCCGACGTTAGTAAGTTTACATTTACTTTACCACAACCGACCACGCTAAACTAATAAATATCCTGTGATCCCAAACGGCTTGTTTTTTTTTTTGGTCTATTAATTTATATATTCATTTATGTTTTAGTTTTCTCGCTAGACCTCCATCAAGCCTAGAAAAAAGCACCCTCTAGACCCCACTTCAAGATAAATTTGTAAATTTTTCGGTAGAAAAATGTCCCGGCCGAAGGCCGGTTCCTTTTCAAATTACAGGCTTGCTATCGCTCGTCAGAATAAAATCGACACCTAAATGGCACGATTTTGTTTTTTAATTGACAACGAAATAGGGCGAAAGGTATTAAAATTGTCAAATTAATGGGCCAAACTTCTTAGAATATCAAAACTGATATGCTAAACATGAAGGAGAAGGGTGTCCAGAAGAAGGGAATACCTCTCCATTAAACAGTTGATGTTCCGACGTTAGTAAGTTTACATTACCTCTTCCACGGCCGGCCAAGCTAGACGAATAAATTTGCTGTGATCTCAAACTTCAAATATAATGATCAAAGTCTGGCGGGTGATATGTTTGTTCGAGGCTCCGAGTTTGATGTTCCGACCCCCAGAGTGGTTCAATAAACACTGTGACTGACTGAGGGATGAGAGAAGGGCGATGGATGTGTGACGAAGGAAGACAGGATTAAATAACTTGTGGAAGGAAGAGAGGGAATGAAGAACGGATGAAATAGAAAGAGAGGACATGGAGAAATTGATGGAATAGAAAGAGAGGATATGGAGAGATTGATGAAATAGACAGGGTGACAGAGGGACGAGAGAAGGGGGAGGGAAGAATGGAAAGGGATAAATGGATGAAATAACTTGTGGAAGGAAGAGAGGGAATGAGGAATGGATGACATAGAAGAGATTTTTTTTTTTTTTTGTCTATGTGGATGAGGGAGACAAAAGGCAAAACTGCCTGTGACGAGTGCCTGCCCCAGAGTTGAAAGAGTGACAGGGCCAACATCAAGGAATGCTTGAGCCAAAATGTCTTGACACACAGAGTTTGAAGCAATTTAAGTCATAGGATGAGGGAAAGATGGATGCATGGAGAAATTATAGGAATAGCTTGTGGAAAATACAGAGCACAAATCATTATACCTCTTATGGATAAAGGGAGAGGGGCAGAAGGAGGAGGAGGAGGTCACATTGAAGAAAGCCCAACATCGTTGAATAAAGAAAGTAAGAAGAAAAGTGAAGGGTTGGGAGAGAGAGAGAGAGAGAGAGAGCGTGAGAGAGTGTGAGTGAGTGAGAGAGAGTGTGAGAGTGTGAGTGAGAGAGAGAGAGAGAGAGCGACACACACAGAGAGAGAGATATAGAGACTTTCAGCACTAATCACCTGTGCTTCGGGGTGTAAAAGGGGTTCAGGGCTAATGGTACAGCTTCATTAGAACATGCGCACATTTGGGATTTAAGGGGGGATGGGTGGTTTTTCTGGTCCCCCTTCTCCCTCGTGTTTAGCCCCATTACTTTTGAGATTTTAACCCGTACAGCCCCAGCGACGCGTCTGACGCGTCGGCGATGTATGTAATGCACAGCCCCAGAGACGCGCCTGATGCGTCACCCTAATTGCGCCGACCGTAACCTCAGGTGTAGCCACTCAAGAGGGCTCAGATTTGTATGGGAACTGTGTACGTATCCCACGCAACTGTGCCGATGGTTGAAAACTCTCAAAGTCCATGTGCGTGCGCGCGAGCGTGCAATAACCTGTTTTTTTGGGATAATTGCCTTCAATTTTTTACTCTTGTAAAATCCGTTTTCGGGGCTCTGTAGGACCATTTTTTAAGCTTTTTGAGCGGTTTTTCGTGGTTTTTCCTTCATTCCTAACCCATTCGCTATTGTTTCTGGAATAAAACCTTTTTTTGAAAACCGGCCGGGTTCTGGTGCGCAAACATTACAAAACTAGCCGGGGCTCCACGGGTTAAGACGATCGTTCCATTAGTTTGGGGGTCATCTTCAGATACCTAGACATACTTATATTTGCGGATATGTAGGTACAGCGCAGATTTTACATTAACATTGAGAGTGAGTATTTGAGAGTATGTGGGCAGAATATGTGTGGTGGTAGAGTATGTGAGCAGAATATGTGTGGTGGGAGAGTATGTGGACAGAATATGTATGGTGGGAGAGTATGTCGACAGAATGTGTGTGGTGGGAGAGTATGTGGACAGAATATGTGTGGTGGTAG
>JBAKBP010010542.1:0-77296 GCA_037953745.1 Lithodes maja
ATGTATGTATGTGTATGTATATTATCTCAGGCAAATACTCCTTTGGTGGGGGTGGCCGACACTAGACAAGTAGTTTACAGTATATAGCTTTGTATGTATGTATGTATGTATGTGTATGTATATCTCAGGCAAATACTCCTTTGGTGGGGGTGGCCGACACTAGACAAGTACTTTATATAGCTTTGTATGTATGTATGTATGTATATCTCAGGCAAATACTCCTTTGGTGGGGGTGGCCGACACTAGACAAGTACTTTATATAGCTTTGTATGTATGTGTGTATGTATGTATGTATGTATATCTTAGGCAAATACTCCTTTGGTGGTGGTGGCCGACACTAGACAAGTACTTTATATAGCTTTGTATGTATGTGTATTTGTATGTATGTATATCTCGGGCAAATACTCCTTTGGTGGGGGTGGCCGACACTAGACAAGTAGTTTACAGTATATAGCTTTGTATGTATGTATGTATGTATGTGTATGTATATCTCAGGCAAATACTCCTTTGGTGGGGGTGGCCGACACTAGACAAGTACTTTATATAGCTTTGTATGTATGTATGTATGTATGTATATCTCAGGCAAATACTCCTTTGGTGGGGGTGGCCGACACTAGACAAGTACTTTATATAGCTTTGTATGTATGTGTGTATGTATGTATGTATGTATGTATGTATATCTTAGGCAAATACTCCTTTGGTGGTGGTGGCCGACACTAGACAAGTACTTTATATAGCTTTGTATGTATATCTTAGGTAAATACCTCTGGTGGTGGTGGCCGACACTAGACAAGTACTTTATATAGCTTTGTATGTATATCTTAGGTAAATACCTCTTTGGTGGGGGTGGCTGACACTAGACAAGTACTTTATATAGCTTTGTATGTATGTGTATGTACAGTATATCTTAGGCAAATACCCCTTTGCTGTGGGTGGCCGACACTAGACAGAGCCTGAACAGAAAGAAGACTTAAAGTTCCGGGACCAGTTTCGCGGTCCCTCAGCTGTTTCTGTGGCTGGTCGATTAGGAGAAGTATTTTTTGTTGTAGTGAAATGTGTAGATAATGAAAAGTTTGCAAGAAGTTGATGCAGACAGTGTAGTTTGATCATTTTGCATTCGGTATCGATAAGTCTGCTGTGAAATTAGTATTAAAATTCCAGTACAGTATAATGTAAAACTTGCAAGGACGACATAATATAAAGACAAAGGCAATTAAGGGTGGATGGTTAATGGTTTCGATGTTTGCGTGTATTTAATATTTGTTGTAGTTTCCTGTGTAGAGGTCCATCAAACTGAAAAAAAATTAACATCAGATCCCCCTTTTAGTAATTTGTACATTTTTTGGTAGAAAAATGTCCCGGCCAAAGGTCGGTTGTTGTAACATTACAGGCTCTTCGCTAGGGGAAAAATTGGCACCTAAATAGCACGAAAGGTCTAAATATTGACTAATAAATGCGGCGAAAGGTCTGAAAATCGAGTAACTAATGGGGCAAACATGTTAACATCTTAAAATTATTGGGGGTAAGCTTGAGGAAGAAGGGTGAGCAGAAAAGCAGGCCATCCCCCCTTAACCCGGGAGCTGCGGGGAGACTCTTAAGAGTTCCCCCGGCGGACTGCGGGAAGACTCTTGAGAGTAAGTAAAATAAAAAATCAACTTTTGACATCGAAAAAAAAAAAAAATAATAATTTTTTTTTTTATTTTTTAATTTTTTTTTGGCCCCTGGGCCATGCAAAATCTCAGTCCTCTACCTCCCCTCCTTCCCCACTTTCCTCCTCTCCTTCAGTTATCACCTATTTTCCCTATTATTCCCTTATTCTGAGGTATATTTTCGTGCTAACATTAGCGAGTTGCAAGCAGGGTGTTGTCATCACTGATGGCAAGCGAGTGCAAGAGAGAGAGAGAGAGTATCGATCGACTGTGTCTCAGTGGCCTTGGGGGAAATTGGCGGGATAGCAGTTTGCCTCACCCATACATTATACAACTCGCGGGCTATATCTCCGATTTTGACCATCCAAACGCTGTTTTCACTCGTTTTATTGTTGTTTCAGGTTAATACTTTTATAATCAACCCATAATAGGCGCATATGGATAATTATTAATGCTATTAATGGTACAATGAATATTTTAGTGACGGAAACACCTCAAATACGTCGGCACAGGGGGACGTTTTCAATTACCCCCATGCGCACTTGTTAGGTTAAAGGATTCAATTTGCCACCACTCTATCAGTTAAAATGAAACTGATGATATATTTGTTATTTGTTTGTTTGTGTTGATTATTTGTGTGTGTTATTGTGGGTGGGCGACTCCAGACAGCCTTAACTTGATAGATGACTAGTATAATTGCTGTGTTTTCAGTATTTTGATGGAAAGGTAGGCTTATTATAACTACTGTACAGTATATTGAAAGTTGGGAATAGTATAACTATGAATTTTAGTATTTAATTAAAGTTTGAAATAGCATTAATTGTTTTTGATGAGTAAGGAATAGTATAACTATAAAATTGAGTGTTTAATTAAAGTTTGAAATAGCATTAATTGTTTTTGATGAGTAAGGAATAGTATAACTATAAAATTGAGTGTTTAATTAAAGTTTGAAATAGCATTAATTGTTTTTAATATGTAAGGAATAGTATAACTATAAATTTGAGTATTTAATTAAAGTTTGAAAGAGCATTAATTGTTTTTGATGAGTAAGGAATAGTACAGTATAAGTATTAATGTTATTATTGAATTGAAGTTTGAAATAGCCTTAATTGTTTTGGATGAGTATTAGTATTCAATATATGTTAGGATTAGTATGACTCCTGATAAAGTTCACCCGAGAAAGGGGGGAGGGAACGCTAAAGTGGTGAAGGACCCTAAGAATTGGAACTATAAATGTAGTTTTGGTTCAGTCTGTCTCGAGTATGCCACCCCGGGCAATGTGTTCACTAGTGTATATTATGTGGAAGGTATGACTAGTGTAAAGGTGGTATGACACGAGCGGTTTTTCCCTCGATATTTATCATTAACCCGTATAGTAGCATTGACGTCCTTTTGTTAATATTATTAGGACTATTGGACGCTTGTATTCAGATTAGGAAGGATCTCTAGCAATTACCAGGCTTGGAATGACTCGACCAATCGTTTTACCTAGCACATGTCCTTCCTAAGCTTCACACAAGTGTGTCAAATAGTAAAAAGGTAAGACACGTCGCTGGTACTGAAAGGGTTAACACTGGTCTGGCAGCATATGAGGTCAACATTAGAAATATTTGTCAGTTAAAATCATGTTTGGTCAGTTTTGTTTCGGATGCCTGTGGAAAATGTTGACGAAATGTTGCCAGAATAATGTTAAGCATCGAATGTTTACTGTTCTTGTGTGATAGTAGTTTAGTTATTTGTAGTTTATATTGTGTTTGTCCTACTGTTGGTTTGTTTATTTGTTAAGTTTTACAATGGAAGTTGTTTGTTTTTCATTTTAGATTTGATATAATTGCTTGAACGTTAGGAAGGTATTGTGTTATTTATTCCCGGTGATGCTAAATGTCATATTTTCATATTACAGTATATAGTTTTGTATGTGTGTATGTGTATGTATATGTTAGGCAAATAGCCCTTTGCTGGGGATGGCCGACACTAGACAAGTATATAGTTTTGTATGTATGTATGTATGTGTATGTATATCTCAGGCAAATACCCTCTTGCTGGGGGTGGCCAACAATAGACAAGTATATAGTGTTGTATGTATGTGTATGTATATCTTAGGCAAATAGCCCTTTGCTGTGGGTGGCCGACACTAGACAGAGCCTGAACAGAAACAAGACTTAAAGTTGCGGGAGCATTTTCGCGGTCCGTCAGCCATTTGTGTGGCTGGTCGATTAGGAGAAATATTTGTTGTTGTAGTGAATGTAGATAATGATGAAAAGTTGGCAAGAAGTTGATGCAGACAGTGTAGTTTTATCATTTTGCATTGTGTATCGATAAGTGTTGTGTTAAATTAGTTATTAAAATTGTAGTACAGTATAATGTAAAAGTCCCTCTTACAAGGGCACGCCCTAGCCCTGTTAAATGAAGGGAGTATATGGCGTTAAAAAGTGCATCTCTACATGTTAGATAATTGAGTGAGTTGCGTCAGCATATGGAGGCGGGTCATTCGTGGCCACCCACTGAGGGACTGGCTTCTGGCAATAATAAGATAGATCTGTTTGAAGTGTTCAATTTAAATATGTAATTTAGATTGTTAATATTGTTTTTGCTTGATTATGAATGCAAATGTAAAACTTGCAAAGTAAACAAACCAAAAGTGTGACAAAGACAATATAAATTAGTTTGTAATTATGTTTAGATAGATAGATATGTAAGTTAAGTATGAAGGTATAAATATGAAACAAATATATTTATACCTATTATTACATTATGTTGTTGTTCCCCAAGCTGCCTGGCCGAACAGCCCCGAGCAAGGCCAAGGCCATAACCGAGCGCCCCCACAGAACCCTCCCTGCCGACCACAATAATGCCTGGGTGACCGAAGCCACTCCATGGCGGGGAGCTGAGGAGGGTGCGGAAACGGCCGGGAAACCAAAGACCCACCCAGGGCCCTGTGCCCCTCAGCAATTATGAAGAGAAAGATGAAGGGCAAATGAAAAATGTGACGCTTTGGCTTCCAATCTTGGTAGATTGGGAGGTCAATCCACGGAAGAGACGCCAGCACTTGAGATTAGAAAATATATAAGTAAAAGGAACAGTCAGAGTAAGCTATGGGTATATTATGTCGATTGTGTTATAGGTGTGTAGGCTATGTATATACTCGGGGACATACCCCATAGCTGGTGGGGTGGCTGAATTGAGAGTGTTTATTTTAATTATTTTTACATGCAGTACACTCAATGTCACAAATCGTGGCTTTAAATGTATTTGTAGGTATTGCGAAGGGAATGAAATTGTCTTAGTATATAAATGTTGAGTGTATTTGACTTAGAATGTTCATTTTGAGTGATCATATGTGGAGTTTGATGATTTTGAAAGATGGACAACTCGAGACTGTATTTATGTAGGCCTATGTATTATAGTGAGGCACATAACCCTTAGCTTGGGGTGGCCGACTGGAGAGATTGTTATTATTTTTATTGATTGATTATGAATGTATTTTGTAATGAGTTTGAGATAGATTGATAACTTACATTGTATTTGATTCATATTTATAGGTAGATACCCAACTTAGATACATATTATTGTATTTGATTCATATTTATAGGTAGATACCCAACTTAGATACATATTATTACATTATGTTGATTGTGTTATAGGTGTGTAGGCTATGTATATACTCAGGCATATACCCCATAGCGGGTGTGGGGGGTGGCCGAATCGAGACATATGTTTATTTTAATTATTTCTATATGCAGTACACTCAATGTCACAAATCGTGGCTTTAAATGTGTGTAGCAATCCCGAACGGAATATAATCGTGTTACTAATTTGACCTAGTATATAAATGTTGTGTGATGGCATGTGCAGTTTGATGATTCTGAAAGATGCACAACTCGAGACTGTATTTATGTAGGCCTATGTATTATACGGAGGCACTTAACCCTTAGCTTGGGGTGGCCGACTCGAGACTATTAGATATTAGTTGTTTGTAATTATTGTATGTGATAGATATTAAAGTTAGATTGATAATTATGGCATTAAGTCGATAGATTCCTAGTGTTGTTATTCGATAGATACAGTATTAATGTGTGATTGTATTGATTGTTTATTGTATTATATAGAGAGTTAGAGTGATTAAATGTATTATTTTTGTATTATACTGTATAGTGTTATTATCGTTATTAGTAGTGGGTACCCCTTCGTGGATGACGGCGTGAGGCAATAGATGGATAGTAGTAGTGTTTATAGTAATAGAAGTAATGTAGTTATTATTGAATATTAATATGTATACGGTTTCCATTTGCATGTGTATTAAATAAAATATGTACATATTGTTTGATAAGCATCATATAGGTTAGGGGCCAATATTATAGTGGCGTCATTCAATAATTAGATAGCTCCCCCACCCCCCTTACACTGTTCTATGTTTTTACTATATAATGACTATTATTATTATCATTACTTTCTCTCACTCTCCCCTCTTCTGCTCCCCCTTCCCTCTTCTGGTCTCCCTTCTCTCCTCCCTGTTCTGCTCTGCCCTGCCTTCTCTCTCCCTACTGTCTTCTCCCTCTCCCCCACTTGCTCTCTTCCCTCTTCTGGTTTCTGCTCTCCCTTCTCTCTTCCCTCATTTGCTTCCCCCCTCTAATATCTCATCTGCTCTCCCTTCTTTCTCCTTTGTACTCTTCCCTCATCTGTTCTCCTTTCTGTCCCTCATTTGCTTCTACTCTCCTCTGTTCTCCCTTTCTCCTCCCTCATCTGCTCTCCTTTCTTTCTCCCTCTGCCCCCTCTCCCTCAAATGCTCTCCCTTCACCCTCTAATCTCTTCTCTCCTTCATTTGCTTCCCCCTCATCTGCTCTCCCTTCTCCCCCCTCTCTCTCCCTGTAATTCTCTGCTTTCCTTTCTCATCTGCTCTTCTCTTTCTCACTGCTATCCTCCCTCACTAATGTTCCCCCCCCCCCTGCTCTCCCTTCTCCCTCTCCTCTCATCCCTCTAATGCCGTCTTGTGCTCTCTACCCACTAATCTCTTCTGCTCTCCCCCCCCCCCCCCTCTTCTCTCTCCTCCCACATCTACCCTCTTTCTCTCCCTCATTTGCTTCATCCCTCTAATGCTCTCCCTTCACCCTCATCTCTTCTGCTCTCCCTTTGCTCCCCCCCTCTAATGCTCTCCCTTCTCAACACCCTCGATGGGAGACCGCTCTAGCCCGTCTTCGGCTCGGCCACACCAGGCTCACGCATGGTCATTTGATGTCCTGTGATGTCCCCACGCTCTGTCCTTGCTGCCATATTCCAGTGTCTGTCCAGCATCTCCCGATCGACTGTCCGCGTTTCTCCAATGCCCGACGGCAGGCATTCCCCTTCATATCCTCCCTTAATCGGCCCCTTGTCTTAGCCGATTTGCTCGGAGAGTCCCCCACTTTCTCCCTCCCACATCTTATGCGGTTTCTCCTCCATACCCGTCTCCTTCAGCTTCTTTAATTAGTGTTTCCGTCTTCTTCTCCTCTACTCCGTCGTGCGCCCTGCCCCACAACACCACCGATGTTTTTTTTTTTTTCCAGTTTCTTTTGGTGCCACATAGTCTTTTTAGGCTTGGTGCGAATCCCTATTTTAATAATAAAATTCTCTCCACCCTCTAATATCTCTCCCTTCTCCCTCATCTGCTATGCCTTCTCTCCCTCTCCATCTGCTCTTCTGCTCTCGTCCCTCATATGCTTGCCCGCTCCCCCTTCTCCCCCCCTCTCTCTTCCTGCTCTCCCTTCTCCGTCCCCCCCCTGCTCTCTTTCTCCCCTCTAATGCTGTCTTGTGCGCTCTCTCCTCCCTCATCTCTTCTCTCCCTTCTTTCTCCCTCATCTGCCCTCTCTTTCTCTCCCTCATTTGCTTCATCCCTCTAATGCTCGCTCTTCTCTCCTTCATTTGCTTCCCCCTCCCTCTAATCTCTCTTCTGCTCTCCCTTCTCCCTCATTTGCTTCTGCTCGCCTTCTCTCCTCCCTCATCTGCTATGCCTTCTCTCCCTTCTTTCTCCTCTCATCCCTGTAATGCTCTCCTTTCCTTTCTCTCCATCTGCTCCCTCCCTCATCTGCTCTTCTCTTTCTCCTCCCCCCCCCCTTGCTCTCTCTTCCTCTGCCTTCTCTCCTCCCTCCCCTTTCATCCCTCTAATGCTGTCTTGTGCTCTCCACCCTCCAATCTCTTCTGCTCTCTTTGTCTCCCCTCTAATGCTGTCTTGTGCTCTTCCCCCCCCCTCTCTTCTCTCTCCCTCATTTGCTTCATCCCTCTAATGCTCTCCCTTCTCCACCCTCTAATCTCTTCTGCTCTCCCTTCTCCCTCATCTTCTCTCCCTTCTTTCTCCTCCCTCATATGCTTGCCTGCTCTCCCCCCCCCCCTCTCCCCTTCTCCCTCCCCTCTAATGCTGTCTTGTGCGCGCTCTCCTCCCTCATTTGCTTCATCCCTCTAATGCTCTTTCTTCTTCATTTGCTTCCCCCCCCTCTCTCATCCCTCTAATGCTCTCCCTTCTCTAATCTCTTCTGCTCTCCCTCATTTGCTTCTCGCCTTCTCTCCCTTCTTTCTCCTCCCTCATTTGCTTCCCCCCTCTCTCATCCCTGTAATGCTCTCCTTTCCTTTCTCTCCATCTGCTCTCACTAATGTTCTCCCTTCTCCTCCCCCCCCCCTTGCTCTCTCTTCCTCTGCCTTCTCTCCTCCCTCCCCTTTCATCCCTCTAATGCCGTCTTGTGCTCTCCACCCTCCAATCTCTTCTGCTCTCCCTCCCCCCACATCTGCTCTCCCTTCTTTCTCCCCCTCTAATGCTGTCTTCTGCTCTCCCTCCCCTCTCCCTCATCTGCTCTTCTTTCTCTCTCCTCTAATGCTGTCTTGTTCTCTCCACCCTCTAATCTCTTCTGATGTCCCTTAATCCACCCCCCTCTCTCCCCTTCCCCCCCTCCTTCTCTTGCTCCACCCCCTAATCTCTTCTGCTACATTTCCCCCCCTCTCTTGCTCTCCCCTTTCACCCCCTCCCTCTTCCTCCATCATTTGCTCCCCCCTCGCTCTCCCCTCCCCCCTTCTCTCTCCATTTCCTCTCCCTTTCATATTCCAGGATGCATGGTAATTTATTAATAAAGGATATAATTTAGAAATGTGTTATTTTGACCTATATAGTGTCCAGTATAAAAAATAAATATTAAATATAAAAACAAAACCCCCCCCCCAAAGAAAATTAAATATAAATATAAAAAACTGAACTTGTGCACTCTCGCGAACTTGCATGCATTTTTAGGGTTCTTTCGGGCTTGAGGGCTTCTAATAATTATACTTATATAATAAAACTATTTTATTTTAATTATAATAATTATTATAATAATTTTTTTTTTTTTTATTAATTTTTTTTCTATCATATTTATACATTTTACAATATCTACTTTTTCACATTCAAATATATTTCATATTTTACTCCAAACATGTATACTGTATTTGTAAAGTGTAACATTTTTCACATAATTTTAATTATTTTTTTAAAGTGAAATATTTAAGTTTAAAACTGATATTGTTTCAAAGTTTCACGAGCAAACATTGGAAGTCGACAAATGTATACTATATTTGAAGAGAACTAATGGAGGAGGAGGTGGGGATCAGGAGGTCAGAAGTGTGGGAACCCATGAAAACAGTGAAGTTGGGGAAAGCACCACGAACAGATAGTGTGTGGGGAAATGTTGAGCTATGGTGGTGAGATAGTGATAGAATGGGTATGGACAATTTGCAAACTAGCATGGGAGAAGGCAAGTGCACCCAATGACTGGAAGACTGGCATAATAGTCCCCCTATACAGTATAAGGGCAAAGGGGAAAGAGGAGTGTGTGGTAACCACCGAGGAATATGTCTTCTAAGCGTAGTAGGGAAGCTATACAGTAAGGTAGTGATTGAGAGAGTGAGATTGAGAACTGAGAAATGGATAGGCAACAAGCAGAGAGGTTTTAGGAAGGGAAGAGGATGTGTAGATCAGATTTTTACCCTGAATTGTGTTGTGGAGAAGTATCTGGAGAAGAAACAAAAGGTGTATGTTGCCTTTATGGACTTGGACAAGGCCTATGACAGAGTGGATAGAGAAGGTTTGTGGAAAGTACTAAGAATATACAGAGTAGAGGGCAAGTTGCTGAAAGCAGTGAAGAGCATGTATGAGGGTGCAAAGGCAGCAGTGAGAGTGAGCAGAGCGACTTCTTTGACCTGAATGTTGCTTTGAAACAGAGCTGTGTGATGTCCCCGTGGTTGTTTACTGTATATATGGATAGAGTCATGAAAGAAATACTATCAAGAGCAGTGGATGTTGGTGTATCGCTGAAAAGGGAGGCAATTGAGTGGAAGCTACCTATACTGCTGTTTGCGGATGATACACTTCTGATGAGTGATAATGAATGGGAGTTGCAGAGTCTGGTAAATGAGTTTGGAACAGTGTCAGAAACACGGAATTTGAAGGTAAATACAGTGAAGAGCAAGGTTAGGGTCTTCGAAAAGGGGGAAGTCACAGAGTGTGACTTGAAGCTGAACGGTCAGGCTATGGAGATCGTCAACTCTTAAGTATCTGGGCAGTGTCTTCAGTAAAGATGGGACTATGGATGAAGAAGTGCGGAAGAGGGTACAACAGGGGAAGAGGGTTGTAGGAACGCTAAACGCAGTAACAAGAAATAGGGTGGTCAGTATGGAAGTGAAGAAGTCCTTGCATAACAGTGTGGTAATCCCAACACTGACTTACGGAAGCGAAGCATGGACGTTGGTTGAGAGACTCAGACCAAGAGTGAGAGCAGTGGAAATTAATTACTTGAGTGCGTGCGGAGTTACATGGAGGGATACACAGACTAATGAGGAAGTAAGAAGGAGGTGTGGTGTGGAGGTAGATGTGCTGGAAAGTGTGAAAAGGAACAACTTGAGATGGTTCGGCCATATGGAACATATGGAAAGCAAGAGAATGACTAAGAGGGTGTACGAGAGCGAGGTGGAGGGACAGAGGGAGAGGTAGACCGAATATGAGGTGGAAGGATGGAGTGAGGAAGTACATGAACGAGGGCGGTGCTGGTTGGGGGGAGGGGCGTCGACTGACTGGAGACAGGTGCATGGGGGCGGTTCGTTCGTGGCCACCCCTTCGGGGATCACGGCGTCAGGCAATAGATAGATATAGATTTGTATAAAGTGTAACAATTTCCAGAACATTTGAAATATTGAACTTTAAAACTGCTATTGTTTAAAAGTTTCACGTGGACAATTTGGAAGTCGAAAAAAGTATACTGTATTTGTAAAGTGTAACAATTTCCACATCATTTAAAATAGTTGTTTAAAACTGAATTGTTTAAAAGTTAAATATTGAACTTTAAAACTGTACTATTGTTTAAAAGTTTCACATGGAAAAAAGGGAACTCGAAAAATGTATACTGTATTTGTATAAGTGTGAAAATGGCCAGAAAATTTGAAATATTGAAGTTTAAAACTGTGCTATTGTTTTAAAGTTTCACATGGAAAAAAGGGAACTCAAAAAATGTATACTGCATTTCTTTAAAGTGTGCAAATGTCTAGATAATTTGAAATATGGAAGTTTAAAACTGAAATATTGAAGTTTAAAAGTGTAATATTGAGTTTAACTTTCAGGTTTAACAAATGGAAGTCTACAAATGTATACTGTATTTGTATAAAGTCTAAAAATGTACAGATAATTTGAAATATGGAACTTTAAAAGTAATCCTGTGTTTAAGTTCCAGGTTTAAAATATTGAAGTATAAAAATGTATACTATATTTTTGTAAAGTGTTTAAAGTGTAAAAGTAAAAATATTAAAGTTCAAACATTTATATAGTATAACTTTTTTTAAGTCAATAACAATATTGGCCACCCCTTCGGGGATCACGGCGTCAGGCAATAGATAGATAGATAGAATATTTTTTACTTTCAAAATGTATAAAGTACTATTTAACTTTAAGTCATGATTCAAAAACAATTTCACTTCCTAACTATTTAATATTGATTTTTTACAAATTAGAAAACTTACAAATAAAAGTATAAATTTTTAAAAACTATAAATACTTTCATCTACAGTACTTAGGCTACTCCAAAATAGTCTTTCCCATGAGCTTTACAATGGATTCCTACACTATCTGCATCTCTTCAATCATGACTATATGGAGAGGTATATTGATGTAACAAGGAAAAACGTAAACTAAACATTAATTCAAGTTAACTGACAACTAAACTAATTTAGTGAGGAGGGCAAGCATCTAACAGGATTACAGAACCCATTTACTCACATTACCCTTGGGGATTTCAGAGCAATACAGCAATAATTAAGTGGGCCCATGATGAGTCACATCACCAGGACTTTTCAATTTTATTGAAGTAGTCAACCCAACACTTCATGCCAACTTGCCAAAAATTAAACATTTTAACATTTGATAACACTAGGCCAAAATCCCCAGAAACTATCGAGTCAACTCAAAGTACAGAGGCCAATGTAGATAACTCTACTCAAAAATAATTACAATTTAAACATTGCACAGATTTTTTTCCCCCCTTTTATCAAGCTCTATTTATTTATTTTTTTTATTTTCTTTCAGAATTTGGACAAAATTAAAAAATCAAAGCGATTTTTTTAATTCACAGACAAACTGCCGCTAGTCGGTCATGGACTGGAAGGTATCACCTCTTTAGTCAGTAACTTACAGTCTAAACAGACTCTAATAACCAAATAGTAGGAAGGAGACGGGTTTACAAAACAAAATGTTCAACAAACTTTAAACAAGCATGAACAAAAATGCAGGTCAAGCAAGTGCAATACCGGATACACTTGAACCAAACCAATTTGAAAAGTGCTCAAATTTTAAGGACCATTACGCTACGGATTATACAACCAAATTTCCATATTAATAGTGTTCAGCTTATTTATTTTATTTCAGAATTTCTATATTTTATTCTACTATTAAACTTGCCCTCCAAACTCTATCAAACATCACAGTCTCTAGTATTTGTAAAGCTCAATGGGATAAACTAAAATAGCAACCTCTTAAATCGGTTTTATTGCTTAATCTATTCATATATTACATTATATTTCACATCTTTTATGAATTTACAGAATTCTCCAAACACTAATTTAATAATTATAATTCATTGCCATCCTTAGTTGAATTTAGTGTAATTGTACATTAAGAACATCTTTTGTATGATTTATATTATATTCAATAACCAACACTTTCTTTTACTTTATTTTGTTAATTATTTATAAATTAATAAAATATCTGCTCTGATGGAGTCTAATATTAACATTGCAACAGCGGAATTAATTTTATAGCAATCATAAAATAATTGGAATAGTCTCAAATATTTTCAGTTTCTTATTGGGAGAACTCTGCAAAAACAGTACACGCTATGCATTAACTTGGCAGAAAATACACATTTCCATTAACAATCACCTAGACTTAAAACACATTTATTCGGCCGGTTAGATAATTTTATACAGTTTCAAAAAAAATAATATTAAATATACTGTACTGTATATATATCAAATCAATTAAAATGTGTACGATACTAGAAAATAAAATCAAATTTCAAATTCCCACGCCATTAGAACAACTAATAATCTAACTATATGGGTAGTGACCTAAAAGAATAAGTGAAGGGTTTGGCCAGAACGGGAGAGAGAGGCCGAGGACGAGAATGAACAATTGAGTCTATGTATACCACCAAAGGGAGGGACACAGAGGGAGAGGTAGACCGAATGAGAGGTGGAAGGATGGAGTGAGGAAATATATGAACGAAGGCAGTGCTGGTTGGGGAGGAGGGGCGTCGACTGACCGGGGACAGAGGTGCATGGGGGCGCTTCGTTCGTGGCCACCCATTCGGGGATCGCGGCGTCAGGCAATAGATAGATACCACCAAACTTGTGGTTGGGTGGGAACAGAGGTGCTGGCTCAATTTTTATGATCAACCTAAAAATTCGCTTAAATCATTATAATTAGAACTTGCAAAACAAACAAACCAAAACTGGGACAACAACATAAACGCAAAAGAACTAATCAAAATCGCTATGTGGAAAGAACGCTTAATAAAATATAATTATGAAATAATTTAAATCAACTAAATTTATGACACTAGCAGGGAGTCAATTCATTCATGTGCACCCCCACAGGAATTAAAAAGTCTCACAAATGAGAATTTAGAGGAAAATGTAGAAGCGAGACCAAGGATGGTATTCTGAATTTCGGATAGGATTAGATTTATATCTAAAATACAAAAATGGACATTAATCGTCAAATAAACCTATAACTCTTTTGGGCTTTGTGTCCCGACTTCGAATACCGGCAGGACCATATTTTATGTTATTTTTGTTTTCTATGTGAACGAGGGAGAAAAAAGGCATAACTGCCTGCAGCGACTGCCTCTCCCAGATTTCAAAGAGAGACAGGGCCGAAATCAAGGGACGTTCGAGCTAAAATGCCTGGACACCGAGTTTTGAAGAAATTTAAGTCATAGGAAGAGGGAAAGACTGATTCTGGGAGATTGTTCCACAGCTCAGCAGTTTAATAGATGAAAGTCTGAGAATAGCATTTCACTCTTGGGTTGGAGAGTTGCACAGAGTAGGGGCGGGATTGTGTTGCAAGGCGGGTAGTTTGTATAATTTCAGGTTAACCCCTTCTGTACCGGTGAAGTATTTTGTGTATATATCTGCTGCATCTTAAAGATTTGATGAAGCTTCGGAAGGATTAATTTTTTTTTCTCAGTCTGTAGCGAATGCTCATTTCAAAACGCTCCAAAATATAAATCCTATCCCCTTAACCCTCTCCGACAGAAGACTCAATTTTGAGCCTATTAGGGATACTTTAAAACCTTGGTTACCATCAGGGGTATTTAGAAACTTTTAGTTTAGTTACTTCAACCTCTGCAGTTGTCTTTGAGTTAGCTGTGGCCACAAAACTAATTTTGAAGAGGCATTTATAACAGTGAGAGAACTATTTCTTATTGCTAATCTGGCAACCTCTGAGTCATGAGTGAAGGGGATAAATATGTATACAAAGGAGAGGCTTAAAATGTGTAAAGCTGCAAGTGTGGAGAATTCTTAAGGACAATGGAAGCGCAAATTGTCTATTTGTAGGTTGCAAAGGAACGAGAGCGCTCGCTAACTTATATGCTACAAACCAATACAGGCAAAATAGAAACAGAAATCTGGCAAAAGGTCTTAAAATCGGCAAAACCAATTTCTTAAAATCTTAATACTAATGGGGCTAAACATGACTGAGAAGGGTCCAGAAAAGAACACTCAAGACAGTAAAGTAATGCAGTTTGAGGAGTGTATTAAGCTAAACTTAAACTAACTAAAAATAGTGTTTCACAGAAGAGCATACTGTATCTAAACGGTGACCGGTCAACTCAACCAGTAGACCATTTCAACCAGTACCAAATCAACCAATACGGTTAGGACTATATTTTGGCACTAGTTTGGTTGGTCTGGGTTAATTTGGCACTGGTTGAGAGCTACTGGTTGAAATAGTCTACTGCTTGAGATGACATGGAACCATCTAAACTTCTAGCCAAACCGATTACAAATGGGATTAGAGAGTAAAGTACTGAATTATGAATACAAACTTTAGGCCAAACATTTTAAGAACAAAATCGGAAAATAACATCCGACTAACTGTAAGAGCTTTAATGCTTTTAATATCTAAAATAGTTTTCTGTAACTAAGAAAGGATGGAGTGTTGAAAAAAATTTGCAAGTGAGATTGGAGAGCTTCATATTTTTAGATTAAATATTTAGCAGAGAGATATACATGACAATGAGGAAGAGAGCAGTGTAGTGTGGATGTAGATGTGCTGGAAAGTGTGAAATGGAACATAGAGATGGTTCGGCCATGTGAAACTTATGTGGCACTAGAGAATTAATAAAATAGTGCAACAGTGAAATGGAGGAGCAGAAGCAAAGGTAGACAGAGGTGGAAGGATTGACTTCAGTAATGCGTGAAAGCGGTGCTGGATGGGAGGAGGGGCGTTGAATGACTGGGGACCGGTGCATGGGAGAGATTCATTCATGGTCACCCCTTCAGGGATCAAGGCGTACGGCAATATAGTAAAAATATAAATAAATAAAAATACAGTTAAAGTGGGGATTGGGCCTGAGTATAGATATATATTTTGTATGAAGGAGTTTGAAGCATAATCTGCAAAGGTGGCAAGTGATACTTTTCCAAGTTAATTCTTGTGTACCGGCGACTTATTTTTAACTAGATTTTTAGCTACATTTAAGAATATTTTTAACTAAAGCAATAATTATAACTACTAAACTATAATAATCTGTAGTTTAAGAAGGATATGTGGTACTTAATATGTTTAACCGAGATAGTTAGAAGCCCGTGGATTGCCGAAAGCCATTTTTAAACTGAATTTAATAGTCGAATAGTAGCCAGAATAAAGTTAAAAGAACATTACATGTACAGAAGGGGTCAAGATCTACGAGGACAGGCTATTTCTAGAATTATATAGGCTGGACAGAGGCAGCAATAGGGATCTGTACTTTTCTTTGAAGAGGGGAAGGGAACTACGGGTATTTAATGCAGAGTGGCTGAATGGATCACTACAGGCAAAATGAAAATAAATCTGGCAAAAGGTCTTCAAATCGGCAAACTAATGGGGCGAAGCTCTTCAAAATCTTTGTACTAATGGGGCTAAACATGAGGGACAGGGGGTCCAGAAAAGAAAACTTAAGACCGTAAAGTAATGCAGTTTGAGAGGATAGTAAGAGGCTAAACTTATAAACAAACTCTACAAATACAGTTTCAGAACATAAATCTAAACTTATAGCCGAACCGATTACAAATGGGATTGGAGAGCATCATGAATAGAAACTTTAGGCGAAACATTTTAAAATATCTGAAAATAACATCCGACCACCTGTAAGAGCTTTAATGCTTTTAATATCTAAACTGATTTTGTGCAACTAGGAAAGTAGGGAGAGTGAAGACATAATTGTGCAAGGGTGATTAGCGATCCAAGATATTTTTAAATTAAATATTTAGCGGAGGGATATACTGTACATGAGAATGAGTAAGTACGTGAGTGGTGTGGCATGGATGTAGATGTGCTGGAAAGTGTGAACAGCAACACAGAGGTTTCAGCCATGTGAAACTTATGGGAAGCGAGAGAATTACAATAAACTTTGCAAGTGTGAAGTGGAAGGGCAGATGCAAAGGTTAGACCGAGAGGTGGAAGGATGGAGAAAAGTACCGAACAGTATATGCGTGAAAGCAGTGCTGGATGGGAGGGGCGTCTAATGACTGGGGACAGAGGTGCATGGGAGCTATTAACCCTTTGACACACATATTGACTCAGAGGTTGCCAGATTAGCAATAAGAAATAGGGTTCTCTCACTTATAATTATCTCTCCAAAATTAGTTTTCTGCCCACAGCTAACTCAAAGACAACTGCAGAGGTTGAAGTAACTAAACTAAAGGTTTCTAAATACCCCTGATGGTAACAAAGGCTTTAAAGCATCTCTAATATGCTCAAAATTGCGTCATATGTCTTGAGAGGGTTAATCTGTGGTCACCCCTTCAGGGATCACTGCGTCCAGCAATAGATATAGTATTTCGTATGAAAGGGTTTGAAGCATAATCTGCAAAAGTGGCATGTGATAGACTTTTCCAAGTTAACCCTCATGTACCGGCAACGTCTTTTTAACTAGACTTTACCTACATTTAATAATAATATACAAATTAATGTAATAATTATAACTAAACTATAATCTGTGCAGCTTAAGAAGCACGTGTCATAGTTCAAATGCTTAACCAAGATGCAGTCCTTACAAACCCTTTGTTTGCTGGAGGCTCTTTTTAAACTGAATAAAATACAGTAGTCCCATAGTAGCCAGAATACAGTTAAAAGAACGGTGCTGCTACAGGCAGAGGAGGTTAAGGTCTATGAGGACAGGCTATCTTTTAGAAGTTTACATAGGCTGGACAGAGGCAGCAATAGGGGTATGTACTTTTCTTTCAAGAGGGGGCAGGGAACTACGGGTATTTAATGTGGAGCGGCTGAATGGATCAAGAAAAATATTTTGAGGTGGTATGGTCATGTGCCGAGAAATTTTTAAAGGAGAATGCAGAGATATAAATTTATGTCATGCAAGTTCTATAGCAGAAGTACTAAACTGCTGAACATAGTGATCGAGTGGATAAATGCCAATACAGTACCTTTGAGAGAGGAACCGAGTGAGCAAAAGGAAACCGACTATTGAAAAGAACAATGGTATGAGAAGTAAAACACCTATTTACAAATTTCTGTTGTGTCTGACATAAGAAGTCGGTTTCAACAAGCTACTAGGGGTTTACTGCTTTGATAGCGTAATTCATAAATGCGCGGAATTTCGGTGCGAGTATCCTAGGTTCGAGTATTTGTTATTTCATTAATAGAGTTTAGAAGTAAAGTTGGTTGGTGAAAAAAATATTAATTCACCTAAGGCCATCCTTAACCCTCCAGCCCCGGTTATGTATTATATATAGATTCCTCGAAACCCGGGTGTTTTGGCCGAAAAACGTCTAGGCTAGGCTACCGTATATTCGTTAATCAGACTGCTTCCCGCATTCCCGTGCATCCCCAAGCGTAGCTGTGTTATTTACCTGTAAAATGGCATTAAGTAGAGCTCTCTAAGTCAACTGGGTGAGCTGTGATGATGATTTCATTGGAGATAACTTTATGGCCAAACCAGCCACTTTACAGCACTTTTCGATACTGAACAACATACAGGCACACAAGAACAAGCGACGCTCTCCTTCTTGTGGCCGGAGATGCGGAGCGTCGGTCCAGCCGGCTGTTGTTTACATGCGTCGGACCGACGCCTCGCACAGCAAGCTCACAGGCTGTGACGTCATGGGTGCATAAGAGGCCTTCCGGGTACCTGTTACATGCTTTTTTATGGGCGTACAAGAGGTCATCCGGGAACCAAGGGTTAAGTATCCCAGTTCACCATCATAAAAGAGGATGGTGTATAACATTCACAGGACCTAACAGTTACCCTTTTAAATATAAAGAAGTTTTCTAACCATATTAAAATAGTCTAACCATAGCCGGAATAAAATTTAAATATTTCAAAGACTAATTTAATTTCACACCAGGATAAAACTAGCAATGACTAACCGTTTCAATTTTCTGCCAAATTAATATAAATTACCTACATATACACTTTCACTACCTTAAAATTATTAACTTAAAATTACCTATTTGAACCGTAATGGAAAGCTGTAGACATTTTTAACCATTTTTGTTCCAAAATTTGTACGGACTTTATTTTACTTTAACTCCGGAGAAAATACAAACCAAATAAAATCCTAAATTTCTTTACTTAAAATCCGGACAAAATATATAATTAAATCTTTAATTTCTTTACACTTTTACGCAATTACAGCCTTCAACACTACAAATCCAAACATTGCCTCATTTTGTAATCTATGTACCAACTCTTTATTGTACAATCTAAATCTTAAGTCGTTCACTGTAAACCTGTCTCTAGATTTCACACATTTATTCAGCACGTCTACGACGGGCAACTTAAAGGTCTAAGAGCTAAACTAATATTTAAATTATGAGCAAACTTCCTTACATTTAATTATAAGCAAACTAATTTAAATTTCACCACGACAAAAAGTACCAAGATATAGTTAAAGAGCAAAGCAATTAAAGTCTAAGAACACTATTTTAATTAGTTAAAGAGCAAAGCAATCTATATTAAAGTTTAAGAAAAAAAGGCATTTAAAAGTTTTAGATCAATTAAATCTGTAGACTACCTTTGAGCAAAGCAACACTTTACATTAAATAATCAAAGCAATTTCATGAAACTTAGAGCACAGTTACTTTAAATAAAGAGTAAACTAACTTTAAGTATTTAATTGTACCTTCAAGATAAAGTTTGAAATTTAGAGACCTTAACCTAGATATTTCTGAATATGAACATTCACAGGCTATTACAAAATCCCATTAAGGGGAGGTTTTTAGTGGATTCCCTAGACTTCCATCAAGCTTAAAATTACTCCCCCTAGACTCCCTTTCAAGATAAATTTGTAAATTTTTCGGTAGAAACATTTCCCGGCCCAAGGCCGGTTCCCCTTAAATTAAAGGCTCGCTATCGCTCGCCAGGAAAAAAATAGACCCCTGAATGGCAGGAATGGTCTTAAAATTGACAGAAATGGGGCGAGGGTTCTTAAAATTGCCAAACTAATGGGGCAGACGTCTTAAAATCTCAAAAGCAATGGGGCTAAACATGAGGGAGAAAGGGGTCCAGAAAAAATTCCCCCAGGTGGCAATCTCCCCTTAACACTTAGGTGATTGCAACTTACAATAATTTAGTTTCTGAACAAGGTTACCCGTGAACTATTGAAAAAGATTGTACGCTTCCTTAAGGTGTACGCTTCCTTAAAGGTGTTAAACTTAGACATTCAAAAATATTAACACAAAACCTGACTTGCCAATTGCCATAATCCATTATTTTTAAAAGTGCCGAAAAGTTTATTCCTAAACATTAGATCCGATAATTAATGAACCGCTATGCCTCTTGTGCAATATTATAATTTAAAACTTTCAAAATAAACAAACTAAAACAAGTAACAATATAAATACAAAACAAAACTTTAATCAAAATCATTATGTGGAAATTATCACTAACAAACGAAAATATAATTTTAATGTAATATTACTGTAAAGTTCGTAGTTTACTGTATTGGGCAGTAAATGATTTAATAAATCAACTTTTTCGCCACCTTCAAAATCACAGACTATAGCATTCATTGTTCTTAGGAACAAAGTTTCGAACCGCGAAAATTAAATTTTGCAGCGCAATATTGCTATACAGTAAGTCTCCACTTAAAATTTAAAACAAAGTTACTGACAAAAATACTACTTTGTAATAGACTTTAAAAGTTAATTTACAGCATAAAATACAATAAATCTTTGAAGGATTATTACACATTTTAGTTTATATGGAATTACTTTATATCAAGCTTTCAAATATACTAATTTATTTTAAATTATAAAATATACTTTATATCATACTTTACAATAAACTACTTTACTTTAAATTATAAAAATTCAAATTAGTAATTATAATTAATTTTAAGAGCAGATATGCAATTTAAGTCTATTATCTAAAAAAACAAGAAACTGAACTTTAATGGACAGTAACCAAACTAATTAAAGAGATTTAAGTGAGTGAACATTAACTGTATACAAAAGGTTGTTAACCCTTTTAACAATATTGAAAATCATACGACTTATTGTAGACTTCATTGACGTCAATAGAAATGTTAAAGTAACATTTCCCAATTATATATCAATAAAAAGACAGTTCCAAGTTCTACATGGGTGTGCCTTAGGAATGACATGCAACACAGGAGGAACTATAGGATATCCGCTAACTGAAATAATAGCTACTAAATTAGTCATATTTCCATTTATTTGGATAAGTTACTTTGTCTTTGCATGTTCATCTTTTTACTTTACTAAAACTTCTCAATAAGGAATGGATTTTGTTTTTGCTTTAAATGTAAAACGCTTAACATTTTGATCTCAAGTGACTAAAGGTTATTTTTGGTTGATTTGCAAGTATTAAATATTAAATTAAGCATAAGAACTAAGTAGAAAAAGCTCCTTGTAAAGCATTGAGAGTGTAGGGCCGTACAATGGTGCAAAACTGCATCATCAAAACTGCATCATAACAGTCTAATTCCACAACCCCGAGGAGTCGTGTTGACCTCAGGCATAGCAAGCTTGTGAAGCAGGCGACAGCAGCGATCCGCCTAGAGACTTTAGTACAAGAGTCCTAGAGACAGTCCCCACCCGTTAGACCGTCTTACTGCCGTGGTACCACCTGCTATGCCCTCACCCCAATGGGCGATGACTTTATCCGCGAGGAGCAACCTCAATGTATACATGGCTTTATCTAGATAGCATATACTTTTTGTCATTTTATGAAATTTATTCCTTATATGAATGAAAAAGTCTCATATCAGATAAATATAAGTGTTTTCTGTCTATACTGGACAATTTATTTATAAAACAGTAACTGGAATTAATTTATATTAATGTTATTTACTGTACAAAAGATTTAGAAATTAGTTGCAACAAAATTAAGTGATATTATAAGTAAACTCTATATTATCTTTAGCAATATTTAAGACCGACTAATAAAACACTCCTGTGCTGCCAACTTTAAACCCTCTGCACGAAGGTGCATTCTTAGAAGGTATCTCCCTAGGATGTTCGTTTAAAATTCATATTGGCAGTCAAGTTAAAACAAATATAAGAGTTGGTACTTCTATTACAATATGAGGCAGACTAATTTAGGACATAATAGGGCCATGTTCTCAACTACATAATGTTGGTTACCAGGATGATAATTACTTCTATTATTTAACAACTAATCAAAAATATAGGCTTAGGTTTCATCCTAATTAATTTATTCTAAAAGTTAATATTTTAGGCAGTACCGGTAATCCAGAAATACAGTTTGGCGCTCATTTAATCTCATACAGTACAGTACGGTACTTTAACCCTCTCACCACGGATGGCCTCTTGTACGCCCATAAAAAAGCATGTAACAGGTACCCCGGAAGGCCTCTTATACACCCATGACGTCACAGCCTGTGAGCTTGCTGTGCGAGGCGTCGTCCGACGCATGTAAACAACAGCCGGCTGGACCGACGCTCCGCATCTCCGGCCACAAGAAGGAGAGCGTCGCTTGTTCTTGTGTGCCTGTATGTTGTTGTTCAGTATCGAAAAGTGGTGTAAAGTGGCTGGTTTGGCCATAAAGTTATCTCCAATGAAATCATCATCACAGCTCACCCAGTTGACTTGGAGAGCTCTACTTAATGCCATTTTACAGGTAAATAACACCGCTACGCTTGGGGATGCGCGGGAATGCGGGAAGCAGTCTGATTAACGAATATACGGTAGCCTAGCCTAGACGTTTTTCGGCCAAAACACCCGGGTTTCGAGGAATATATATATAATACATAACCGGGGCTGGAGGGTTAAATAATAAATAAAGTTATATTTAATTACTTTATAAACAGTAATCTACAAAAATGACACATTTTGCCTTTCTAATTAAATTTGTATAAATTCCTTTACTAGGCTATATGCAGCTTGAAATAACGGCCCCATAATATCCTACACATACCTGGAGTTAATAATAGGAGTGATGGTGGTAGAGGTGGTGTGGTAGTTATGGTGGTGCTGGTGAAGCAGACGTCCGAGTCTTCTTTTATCTGCGGAATTTAAGAATAAATTTAATATCTACCGCTATATAATCCTTAGTTTTATACTTTAACCATTGATTAGTTTTGAATTTTATACCTTAACAATATCGAGTCAGATTATTTCTTAATTTAATATTTAATACAAAAATTGCAATGTAAAACTCTAAAAATAAACTAATATGGAGCAATAGTATTTGAATTTAATACAAATACAATTTCAATGCAAGTGCAGTATTTTAATATTCCTTTTTACTCTAAATTTAAGGTACTGTGTATATTTCTCAATTTAAATAAAGAAAATAATTTAGGAACATTTGCAGGTGATGTATTTGGTGGTAGATAGATAGTGATCAGAGGTCTATAACCTGCTTAATGAATGACATTTAATGTTTAACTCTAAATTATTTTTTTCTTTAATAATCGTGACTAGTAGCATTTAGCCCAATTTAATTTTGAAATTTATAAATAATATCAAAAGTGCAGGATTTGAATACTGTATTAAAATATATATATATATATATATATATATATATATATATATATATATATATATATTAAGGCTTTAAGTTCTAAGTAAATTCAAATATATTATGTACTCTCCACCAACCAACTTTACTTCTAAAATCGATTAATGAAATTGACAATCACATGTGGCAGTCCGGGGATTCGAACCCAGGACACTCACACCGAAAATAAGCACTATGCATTGCACCACGAAGACAGTTTAATTTAGCAACTAGAGATGCCCTAACAAAATCAGAGCGAGGACTGCCAACAGCAGCATCCCGCAACAGCTCCAACCATTGTAGAAGTCTTCGACCCCTTTTCACATCTGCGAACAAAACCAAATATTAATACTGGACTGCTGTACACTCTCATACCATAGATGGTACTGATGGGGTTAACTCGAGACATTCTAAATAGATCTGGCTCCATTTAACCACTAGAAGCGTATTTCAAATCACATTGAGAAAATATGCTTTACCTACGTACTACCGGCTCTGTAATTTAGTGGAGAAAGTCTGCCTCCCACCCCAGGTGATCCAAGTTCAATCCCATGCTCAGGCATGAAGGTTTTTCGCATACACTGGGATAATTTAGTTTAACCCAGGGGGTGTGGGTACAAATGAAGGAGAGTAAGATAAGAGTCATATGTCCGAGAGAGTCAATATAACTTAGGGACAAGTCTGCCAAATAAGCGAGGTTGCGGCACCTAGTATATTTTTATCAATAAATGGTATCTGCACTATCCAAGCATCAATAGTTTGAGATAAAAGTTGCCATCTTTACTGACCATATTAAACATCTAACAGACTAACAGTGACAGCAAAAACTTAGTGACAGCAGAGAAGCTACTTATTACTGCAAGACTTCTAATTAATCAATATGATAGATTATCAGCGAATATAGAAAAAGTCACATATATAAAATTAATTGTATTATACAAACAGAAATAAAAGTATTTTACAACTAAACAAATTAAGTAATGAAAGAAATTTAAGTTTAATATTTCAGGATCGTTTCGTATCAGTTTCAGTTCCACTTTAATTATATAGAATAAAGTTATAGCTCGCATTGTTTTACCTTAAGTCCCAATATAAATTAATAAGACTTCTTACAATGCTTAATTACTAATGAAACTATAGCATTACATCAAATAATTTAAGTAACTTTACTACAATGTCAGCCAGATAAATTAGTTACCGGTACTATATCCAATCACAAATCCTAAATCAAATGAGGTTAAGTATTCACAACATATTAATTAATAGTCACTAACTCATGAACTAACGAGTAGTGGTCACACAGGCAGTCACCAATCGGCAGACAGGCTGCTTGAGTCTACCAACCACAGGTGAGGGGCAGGTGTGCGATCCACAGGTGTTCGCATGTAGGGGGGAGAATGCAGTGATATCCGCCCAGCTCTCCTCTGTCCCTTGCGCATGCTTCTGGTCACTTAAACAGGTGTCTGCAGGTAAAAAGACCATCACATGGTCCAATGCACAGTCACTAGTCACATATTTGGGTCTCCAGATGTAATTAAAATTTAAAACTTGCAAACTAAACAAACCAAAATTGGGACAAGGACAATATAAAGTCATTAAATTATCAAAATCGCTATGTGGAAATATATATACTGTATATATATATATATATATATATATATATATAAAATATATATATAAAATATATTAAGGGACAATTTTTAAACTACTTTTCAGAACTTTTAATCATATTAAGCAAAGAATATTCATGAAAATCGCCAACTTTAATTATATAAAATTAAACTTATATTCATTAAAACTAGTTGGAGACTCTTACCTTCATTAGTGACCGGTACACCTGGTACAGGTATGGCGGATCATGAAGTGGCTGAGAGACACCAGTCTCTGAGGTGACTTACCTGCTTAAGGGAGCCCACCTTTCTTTTTTCTTTATCTTCCCCCTAGATGTTCACGTGGTCTTTCAGTTTGCGTGTGACGTCACTCTTGTCCCAGTAGCATGGGTGTTGTAGACAGCCAGGTCACGGGTTCACACTAGACCTATTTGGGCTTAAGATTGGAGTATAGGCTACATTAAAAAATAACAGGAAAATAAAAAAATAATGGCATGGCATTTGTCCTATTATCATATCCAAAGACACTAGGAACTGGAATAACTAATTCTAACTTTGCAAATTTAATAATAAAGACTAAACCGAAGGGACTGTACGGTAGACAGGCTGGATTTTTTGTTTCTTCTATGTAAGTGAGGGATGCAAAAGGCAGAACTGCCTGTAGAGAGTGCCTCCCCCAGAGCGACAGGGCCAAAATCAAGGGACGTTAAGAGCCAAAATGCCTGGACACACTGACTTTGAAGCAATTTAAGTCATAGGAAGAGGGAAAGACTGATTCTGGGAAAGTTCCAGAGCTCAGCTGTTGAATAGAAGAAAGTCTGAGAGTAAAGTTACACTCTTGGGTTAGAGAGTTGCACAGAGTAGGGGTGGGATTGTGTTGCAAGACTGGTATGACGTGCCCTACGTAGAAGAGGTGGTATACACTGGGAGAGCGCTGAGGAACACTGATTATCATAGTAGC
Organism: Lithodes maja; assembly: GCA_037953745.1. NCBI lineage: Eukaryota > Metazoa > Arthropoda > Malacostraca > Decapoda > Lithodidae > Lithodes > Lithodes maja. The sequence goes on from JBAKBP010010542.1 coordinate 25,970, forward strand.
GATAGAATAGCAAGATGCAACATTGTGGCGGAGAGAGAGATTGCAGAGTTGGTGAGTGGACGGGAGTTAATGATACGAAAGGCCTTCCTTTCCACTTTGTCTAGGAGTGCGGTGTGAGAGGAACCTCCCCACACATGTGAACAATACTCAATACAAGGACACAACCGTGCCCCTGTACAGAGCAAGAAGTTGTGCAGGGGTAAAGAACCCCTTGAGCACACCTAGCTTCTGGGAGGCTGCCTTAGCAAGATTGGTAATATGGTCCTTCCAAGTGAGAGCAGAAGAAAAAGATACGAACTAGGTATCTGTGTATAGCAGTTTCCCAGTAATAGGAAACTACCCAAAAGACTAACAATTCAGATTCAAAGGCCGAGTTTAGTTTGTTATCTTTCAGGAAGGAAATAAGGCAGTATTCGATATAATTTGAGACCCATCTTCAAATAATTAAATTCTTAAGTCTCCATTAAAATCTTTCTCAGAACTTCTAGATCTTAATTTGTGAATATACTTTACGCCTTAAACAAAGTCAGAATATCATCCTTGTGAAATACATCACTAAATCAGTAGTTGTTGAATTTGAAGTTATTAACAGTTAAAATTTGAATTATATAGAGTAGGCCTATATTAAATCTACTCTTCTCTAGCTTTAAGTTAAATTACTTTCAGTGTACATTAATATTAAGACTTCTTCGCTTCGCTACCGGTACCTTTTACAAAGTTCAGTGCTCTGTCGTATGAAGAGTGTCCTGTATGCTATCACTAGGGGTCACTTTGACCTGAACTAAACTTCGGGGATTTGAACATTTAACCGACCCTTAGAGAACTGAGACTACCAAGATATTTCTCCCTATATGGGGAATACTTCATATACTTATTAAAGTTCCTGCATGTAAACACTGCTCCTGTAGGCCTATACACATTTTTGTTCCTACAACTTTTACTGGTTTCCTGAATAAAGATCCTGTGGCAGGTAGGCTATACAAGTTCTTATTCATTTAACATTACTAGGGAAACCGAGGCACCACTTGACTATCAATAAATACCAATTGCACAATTTCTTAACCCATTGGCTGCGGCTATGTTTGGGCTATTTAGGGCATATTCAGGCACTCCTGAATGATGAATCAAGTATCTGCATTAAATGAACTGTATTCTGCCGAAAACTATGCAAAAATAGCTTCAAAATGAGACCAGAACTGGCCCCGTACGTGGTCTGCTTCACCCGCAGCAGTGCCAGTGAAACGCGGGAAACCCGCTATTTGGTAGCACTCTCTCGCTTGGCCACACTGTTGTGAGAGACCCGCGCGAGAGAGTCTACCTCAGTGAGCCGCTCGCTGCTCTGAGGGACGGAGGTGGGCCCCTCACGCTCCCACCCACTGACACTCAATTGTTACAGGCTTTTAAAGACTGGAAATTTATGTAACTTGCCAGGACATTCCAGAATGTCACCCGCAGCGAAAGGGTTAAAATTGACAAAAGTGGGTCGAAAGGTCTTTAAAGCAACAAACTAATGGGAAGTCTTAAAAATATATAACTAATGGGGATAAACACTTTACGATGTACAGTGTACGACTCAGACATAGTTGGGTAAAATTAGTGTATTGCCGGAATCTCCGAATCTTCGCTTTGGTTAAGATACAAGACTTGCTGGTTACGTTAGAGTTTAGTTTGACACTTTTTTCGAACAATATTGATATAGGCCTAGGCCTAAATGCCATAAATCTAAAAAAAACTAACATAACCTAGGCCTATGCCATAAATCATCTAACACTTTAACATTACCTAACTCATTAGTTGGGACTGTCCCCAACCCTTAGTCCCCCACCCACTTTTAATGGGCTATTCAGCTAGGGTGTGTGTGTGTGTGGGGGGGGGGTATTATAGCCTATATCCCATATAATTAATTTGATAATCTTCAAGGACACTACATCCGCCTCATTAGACAAAAATTATTACGGAAAATAATCACCAATAGATATCCATATTTTTCTTCATATAGTCCGCATGGAGGATTTTCGTTATCAACAAATTGAAAAATACCCACTTCAGACAAATACACCAAAAATCTAAGTCAAAGCGGGGATGTGGGGGCAGCAGCCCCCACCTATAATACTAGGATAAGTTAGGCAAGGTTGTTAGCTTAGGCTAATGTCCTTTCAAAGGGGTATAGGCTAGTAAACGCTAGGATAGCCTATACCCGGTCAGACTTAAGAAGAGTCTAGCAGTAGTCTCCTTGAATGCTACCATAATTATAGCCTAGGCCTATAGCCCATATCTTAGATTCTTACAGTAGATCCTCTGGAAAAAGGCAAACTACGCCTGTGTATCCAGCTCAGTACTCTGTACCAGTTGTTACGGCTGGATCGGCAATACATATTCGGGATTCTTGATCGTAGGACAGAAATGGCTTATGTGACAACGACACGCTCGATTCCAGTCCCAAATACTATATGCTCCAGACAACAAAAGCACCAACGCCCTACAGAGTTATCGTCTATGGTAACGAGGTACCTTAACTCGGCGAAAGTGTACAACAGGGGTAGGCTATGAGGCTAAACTCCCTCAGACATTTATAGGTTACGTTATGACTAAAGAAATGCAATACTCAAGAAACTACGTTAATATTAAGCCTCTAATAATGTAGAATAGAAGCAGGCTAAAGGTATGACAGTGGAATGCTAAATGACAAATGTACACGCCTACTTGAAAGCGCGTGCACTAGAATAACTGTCCCCTACTAACATGCACTAGCATGTAGCATACAAGATGTTCATGATCCAGTAGATACCTAATAATACACATGGAAGGAACATAAACAGTAGTCACTTATTGTAATAATGAATCTATACTTGGAATAACTAAAAGGTTGCAGGCAACAGTACTGCGCCGGTAGCCTACTACCGCATAGGCTACTTCGCTTCTCTCACTCTGTCTCCCCTCAGAGTCCGTATGCGCCCTACGCAATAGAACTCCGGAAACAGCAGCAAAACGACAGTGCAGTTAATTGATACATGAAAGTATTAATAGTGTTGTCTAGTGTGTGAGTAATGTGTATTGTAAAGTGTTACATACATAAACTTAAAGAGAGCTGCAATGCATAGTAAAATAAAGATATAACCCACTCATCATCCCCATGTGTTCTAGCTAGCAGGCCAAGTCACAGGAACAACGAGTCCCAGCACCGAAAGCGAGAACCCAGGAAAAGACTGCAGAGAACACAAGGACAGATAAATTACGTTACTCTACTATACCGGCACTACGAGCGAGCTGTAGTCTCTGGTACTACAGTCGCTCCTGGCTCGGTAGGCAAATCAAGGCTAAGTCCTCACCCCTCTACAGACAACTCCTGGGCATGGTCGGGCTCTTACACATGGCACTAGTCTAGTCACAAATTGGATGATGAGCTGGGCATATAACTCGTGAACATGTAGAACGTTCACCAACTATCCTCATCAAGAAGATCGCTGTTCACATTAACCCCTTAAATCTAATACATGTAAATATATGCTTGTCCTAAGAGTAATACGAGAGGCGAGTGCTGAAACTCCTTTAGGACCTCAAGGGAAGGGTATGCATTTAAATAGAGAGAAGAATGAAATGAGAGTAATGTCGTCAGAGAGAAAGAGTGCAACCGTGAGAAATTGGGAGAGAGGGCAAGGGATGTTAGAGTCTCAAAGGTTCTAGGCAACCTGATCATGGAACACACAGCGAGCCTCCATGCAATGTGCAGTACGACAACATGGGCAGCCAGGCAGCATATGCAGGCGGCAATGTACTACCAACCCTGTCGCACCTAGCTATAAGCGCAGGGCTGCCAACCGGTCCATACGTCTGGCAACCATTGCTACCCTCTCGCTCTGAAGTCTAACTCGCTCTCTCTCTCTGAATTCCTATTATCTCATCTATCAACTTCTCTATTGATACTACATATTAAATGGAAGGTCTCGACATGGCTTAAAACAAAACCCACCACTGGTTAGCAAATGACGAGACCTTTGCAGAGATACAAAGAACATAGTTATACGTTGTCACACTCAATATAAGCAGCCAACACGGCACACGGTACACGGCACCGCGGCGATACAGTGGAGTACCAAGGAGTACAATCAGGTTAAGTTGCCACGCACTGGGTGCGTCACAGCCCCCCCAAGATTTTAGATAATCGACCTTAGAAGCATTATCAAAATCTGACAGGCAACCAACCGACCTGCTACCCTTAGCTGCCACTAATTGCAAAAGGTGCACAACAACTGAAGTGTGAATTATACATAAAACACAATATCGCATGCATCATGCTACAACAATAAAGACTTACAAAACTAAAACAAAATTTTCTCGTTTATTTTATGGTTTTATAATCTTTTTGGACGGCGTTATGATAGCCTAATTTTACTCCTGCTCAACCCACACACCGTGCACGACTATCCTGGATCATCAACCCTTGATAGACAATCTGCTATCACGTTCTCACTCCCGGCAATATGCTGAATGTTGGGATTATACTCTTGGAGCATTAGGGACCACCTGGTCAACCGCATATTCCGATTGTGAAACTGATTTAGGAATTTCAAGGGATGATGGTCCGTATAAATCGTCACTACCGGGCCGTAGGCTGGAACATAAACTTCGAAATGTTTGAGCGACAAAACGATAGCAAGAAGCTCCTTCTCTATAGTCGAGTAATTCCTTTGTGCCGAATTAAACTTGCGAGAAAAGAAGCTCACTGGGTGTTCCAAGCCCTCGGAATCAGTCTGCAGTAACACTGCCCCGGCACCCACACCGCTGGCATCAGTCGCCAGCTGAAAACTCCTGGAGAAGTCTGGGGCTCTCAAAATCGGATGTGTACACAGCAGGTGCTTGACTAGGTCGAAAGCCCTCTGACACTCCGCAGCCCAACAGAACTTCACTGACTTCGACAGTAGATCAGTTAACGGTGCTAAGACAGTAGAGTATCCCCGGATGAAGCGCCTATAATAGCCTATCATACCTAGGAACCGCATGACCTGGCGCTTAGTGGTGGGCCTGGGAAACATATTGATAGCCTGTATCTTGCTCAGGGGGGGGGCACACCCGGCCTAACCCGACCACGAAGCCAAGATACTGCACAGTAGCCTTTACAAACTCTCACTTCCTCAGGTTCACCACCAGCCCAGCATCGTGCAACTTCCCAAACAGGGTCTCTAAGTGCCTTAGGTGATTTTCAAAATTGTCATCATACACTATCACGTCATCAAGGTAGACCGTGCAGTTAGGGATTTAGTCACAAATATCGTTCATCAGGTTCTGAAACGTGGCAGGTACGTTCTTAAGCCCATAAGGCATTACGTTACATTGGTAGGTCTTGCCATCTACCACAAAACCACAAACTTGCTTAGCTCGGTCCGACAGGGGTACTTGCCAGTAGCCTTTTACAAGATCAATTTTAGTAAGGTACTTTGCATTCCCTATCTTGTCCACGCTGTCGTCAACTCGAGGCAAAGGGTAAGGGTTGGTAGTGGTCAAGCCATTTAGCCTACGAAAATCTATGCAGAACCGCACCTTGCCGTCAGGTTTTGGCTGCAACGTGACGGGTGATGTCCACTTCACATAACCTTCAGTGATCATCCCTCTCTCAACCATGTACTTTAACTCCTCCCGTAAAGCTGGCAACTTTACCGGGGGCACACTGTAGGGCACTGACTTTAAGGGCACATTATCACCGACGTCCACGTCGTGCGTTACCTGAGTAGTGAGACCTGGGTGTTCGGCGAAAACAGAGGGGTATGACCTGAACAGGCCTAGGACAGCAGCACCCTGGTGCTCAGGCAGGTGACTTACAGCTTGCCTAGCCTCTTGTTCAGTATTCCCCGCCCACTGTTCCGCGGAAATGACACAGTCCCAGCTATCCTCCTCAGCAGCATGACTGTCCCCACCTCCTTCTCCACCCTGGCCGCTGCAGGCCAGCACAGGGACAGTGAGAGGCTCTGAGGGGCGTCTCACATACTCTTTCATGAGGTTAACATGACATAACTGATGTTTTTTCCTACGGTCAGGTGTTGCAACGAGATAATCAAGGTCGGACAGTTTCTTAGCCACCACATACGGCCCAATAAACTTGGCAGAAAGGGGGTGTCCAGGCAAAGGTAAAAGCAACATTACCTCCTGACCCACCGAAAACTCCCGAAGCTTCACCTTGGCGTCATACTGGTGCTTCATGACCGCCTGTGCATTAACCAAGTTATTACCTGCCGCTGCCATGCAACCTATAAGTCTCTCCCGGCTCTCAAGGATATATTTAAGTACAGACCCCGGCTTCTCTTCGCCCTCCCAGATCTCTTTCACCATACTTAAAGGTCCTCTCACATTATGGCCAAAGACTAGTTGATTTGGACTGAACCCCAGGCTCTCTCCTGGGACTTCACGTGCAGCGAACAGAACATACGGCAGACCCAAATCCCAATCAGTGTCATGTTCTGCACAGTAACAGCGTAGCATACTCTTCAGGGTCGAGTGCCACCGCTCCAAGACTCCCTGACTCTCGGGATGGTAGGCTGACGACACTACAGAACATATACCGTGCAACTGAAGGGTTTGCTTGAACAATTTGGATGTAAAATTGCTCCCCTGGTCTGACTGCACCTCACGTGGAAATCCATAACGGGAACAGAACAATAATAAGTTTTTAACAACTGCCTTTGCCGAGCCGTTTCTCATGGGGTATGCGTCCGGGTATCTCGTAGCCACATCCATGATTGTCAACAGGAATTTATTGCCACTACTAGTAGGTGGGAAAGGGCCAACCAAATCTACTACAACTTTGCTGAACGGAGGCCCGGTGACAGGTATGGGAAACAAAGGTGCCTTCGGGATTGTCTGGTTAGGCTTCCCCGTTGTCTGGCAGGTCGCACACCCAGCCACCCATGCACAGACATCAGCCTTGACCCCAGGCCACCAGAAAAACCTGCCCAATGCCGCCAATGTTTTTGTTACCCCCAAATGACCCGCCACCGGCACATCATGCGCCAGGCACAATAAGGACTCTCTATACTTATTTGGAACAACCACCTGGTCTACTACCCTCGCACCGCCCTCCCACTTCGATTTTGGGTCTAGAAATCTGCGGTACAATATCCTGTTGAGCCTAAAGAAATCTCCCGGCTTCGCATCCCCATCTTCCTCCAACTCTATGGCACCATTGCTATAACGAGCTAGGCTAGCGTCTTGCAGCTGCTGCTCACTAATGTCCCTGGGCGTCAATGCATCAAGATGGTTTTGTAATAAGACATTACCCCGGCTAGTAGGCTCTACTGCCTTAGTGGCTCTCGCTACAGCTCTTGCCTCACGCAAAGTCTTACCCAACTCTGCCTTGTTACACACCATATCTGGGCCAGAGTCAACTCCCGTGTTTATTATAGGTCCAAGTACCGAATCACCGAGAAGTGCAGCAGAATCAATGTCCCTTTTCCTGCCCTTAGCAACCTTCTCCTGATCCTTCCTCCACTGTCCCCGAGGTTGAGTGCTAGGCTGTGCAGGAGCCGCAGAGCGAGATCGGGTTACCACACAGGCCATCTCATCCTGTTGGCACCTCCCAACCCATTCCCGATTCTCACCATCCACGTCGGCCGCCCTCTCGGCAACGACTAAGGGTGGAGTCCCGGAAGTGGGCACCGCAAAGTCGTTGCCGAGAAGAAGGTCGACGCCCTCAACTGGCAAACACTCAACGATCCCTACATCCAGCTCCCTGCACACCTCTCCCACTCTCAACTCCAACCTCACAAGTGGGTATGACCTCGTAGCATTTATACCCTGCACCACAACAACTCTGGCCGCATTTATCGGTTTCCCTGTGAAGTTCCTCAACAAAGTTTGCGAAGCCCCCGTATCCCTCAGCAAGTCAACCCTCCGTAGTTCACTCCCCCAGCTCACAAACCCGTGCCCCCGATGGCTACAGAAAGTGTCCCGGACAGGTGTCGAGCCTTCCGTACGCTTCTTTACCGCGTGTGCCTCAGCTGCTGACAACCTACCCCGGGCAGTTGCTGCAGCCTTCAGAGACACACCGATACTGTGAACCAATGACACCGGCTTAGCGGGAGTGTTACTAGGGCACTCACGTGAATAATGGCCTAGCTTCTGACATTTGTAACATTTCACATCCCCAATGGGCTTCTTCCCTTGTGCGGGCGAAGAAGGGGCCTGACCTTTAGTAAACGGGAGAGGCTTGTGTTTGTAGGTGTTATTAGGTGCAATGCATTTAGTGTGGTTATGTGTGTCATAGGATTTGTTATTATCAAAAACTCTGGTGGGTGGGGTATAGCGCCCCTTCTGCCCTGACTCAGCCCTCTGAGCGGCACCGCAACCACGAATCAATGATAATCTGAAGTCTGCCATCTTGGCAGCCTCCTCTACTGTCTTGGGACATTTTTCCTTAATGTTCAGCGTTAGATCGGTTCCAGTGCATTTGTAAAACTGTTCCAGATAGAAAAGTTGCTTAATTTCCTCAGCCGACTCTGCGTGCTCGGACCGAAACCAGTTATTACCTGCATCTGTTAAGTCCCGTGCGTGCTCCATAAAACTGACGTCGCTCTTCTTATTCACGCCACGGAACTTCAATCTATAAGTTTCGGGTTGCAGTTCGTAGGCCCGGAGCACAGCCTCCTTCACCAGTCCATACACGACACTCTCGTCCAGTGACAGTGCATCGTAGGCTTTCAACCCCTTACCCACTAGACGTGATGAAACTAATGCTGCCCATTTAACCTCCGGCCAGTCATACTCACGACACTTCTTTTCGAAACGAGCAAAAAACTCAGTCACTGCTGTCTCATCAAATGCGGGTACTAACTTAATTAAATGCGAAAGTGAGTCTGTAACCCGGTGCCCACCACCGAGATGACGCCCCGTGGTCTCTACTCTAGACTTCTCGACATCCATTTCAGCCTGGTACCTGGTTGCATCCTGATTGGCTTGGATTCTAGCAACCTCTATGCGTTCTATACTAGCCTGTTGTATCTGAGTCTCCTGCAGCTTAAACTTAGCTAGTTCTAGCTGAAATAACATCTCAGGAGACAGGCCTGGGGGGGGAGAGCACAAAATGGGGGATCCACACCGAGACGTGTTTACGGGTAAGCCAGCTTGCCCTTGAGAACCCTCCTGCTGCATCGTGCTAAGACTCGCTGGCTGAGGGCCCAGCTCAGGGGTAGAGTGGAATGGAGGCTTGGAGGGAACCCCCAAAGACCCCACTCCACCCACCGCCCCATCGCCATCACCCAACAAACATGCCACCAAATTCTTCTTGGGCCAACTGTCAGGACAGTCCCGCCCCAAAACCGTGGCTAAACAGCGAAGACCGTAACAATCAATAGCCTGCAGGCGCTGTTCGGTCAAAGGTGTCTGCAAAAATGCCCGGGCATCCCTCTCTCCACTTATAACACTCCCCTCCCTAAACATCTGTTGTACTTGCTGGTTACTAGGCTGTACCGTGTTATCCTCCCCCGTAAATGATGAGTCATTAGACATAGTGCTGGTTATACAATTGCTGTTCATAAAAAAAAAGAAGTGCTTATTACTAATTGCAGTCTCGACTCACAAAATGTTAAAGATGCTTGAATGACTCTACTCTAGACACCCCCAACGAAACAATCTGCAAGTCCACCAATACAATAATGACACAATAAAAAATTCCTCCAATATGCAAGAAAATTCTAGCCAGCTCTACTAGGTAGCATAGAATAGTTCTCCAAAAAACATGTGATAGGATACTACTGAATCTTGTGCAAGGTCGCCATTTTGTTACGGCTGGATCGGCAATACATATTCGGGATTCTTGATCGTAGGACAGAAATGGCTTATGTGACAACGACACGCTCGATTCCAGTCCCAAATACTATATGCTCCAGACAACAAAAGCACCAACGCCCTACAGAGTTATCGTCTATGGTAACGAGGTACCTTAACTCGGCGAAAGTGTACAACTGGGGTAGGCTATGAGGCTAAACTCCCTCAGACATTTATAGGTTACGTTATAACTAAAGAAATGCAATACTCAAGAAACTACGTTAATATTAAGCCTCTACTAATGTAGAATAGAAGCAGGCTAAAGGTATGACAGTGAAATGCTAAATGACAAATGTACACGCCTACTTGAAAGCGCGTGCACTAGAATAACTGTCCCCTACTAACATGCACTAGCATGTAGCATACAAGATGTTCATGATCCAGTAGATACCTAATAATACACATGGAAGGAACATAAATAGTAGTCACTTATTATAAGAATGAATCTATACTTGGAATAACTAAAAGGTTGCAGGCAACAGTACTGCGCCGGTAGCCTACTACCGCATAGGCTACTTCGCTTCTCTCACTCTGTCTCCCCTCTGAGTCCGTATGCGCCCTACGCAACAGAACTCCGGACACAGCAGCAAAACGACAGTGCAGTTAATTGATACATGAAAGTATTAATAGTGTTGTCTTGTGTGTGAGTAATGTGTTTTGTAAAGTGTTACATACATAAACTTAAAGAGAGCTGCAATGCATAGTAAAATAAAGATATAACCCACTCATCATCCCCATGTGTTCTAGCTAGCAGGCCAAGTCACAGGAACAACGAGTCCCAGCACCGAAAGCGAGAACCCAGGAAAAGACTGTAGAGAACACAAGGACAGATAAATTACGTTACTCTACTATACCGGCACTACGAGCGAGCTGTAGTCTCTGGTACTGCACTCGCTCCTGGCTCGGTAGGCAAATCAAGGCTAAGTCCTCGCCCCTCTACAGACAACTCCTGGGCATGGTCGGGCTCTTACACATGGCACTAGTCTAGTCACAAATTGGATAATGAGCTGGGCATATAACTCGTGAACATGTAGAACGTTCACCAACTATCCTCATCAAGAAGATCGCTGTTCACATTAACCCCTTAAATCTAATACATGTAAATATATGCTTGTCCTAAGAGTAATACGAGAGGTGAGTGCTGAAACTCCTTTAGGACCTCAAGGGAAGGGTATGCATTTAAATAGAGAGAAGAATGAAATGAGAGTAATGTCGTCAGAGAGAAAGAGTGCAACCGTGAGAAATTGGGAGAGAGGGCAAGGGATGTTAGAATCTCAAAGGTTCTAGGCAACCTGGTCATAGAGCACACAGCGAGCCTCCAGGCAATGTGCTGTACGACAACATGGGCAGCCCAGACAGCATAGGCAGGCGGCAATGTACTACCAACCCTGTCGCACCTAGCTATAAGCGCAGGGCTGCCAACCGGTCCATACGTCTGGCAACCACCCCCCCGGCAGCGTGGCGCACCGCTACCCTCTCGCTCTGAAGTCTAACTCACTCTCTCTCTCTGAATTCCTATCATCTCATCTATCAACTTCTCTATTGATACTACATATTAAATGGAAGGTCTCGACATGGCTTAAAACAAAACCCACCACTGGTTAGCAAATGACGAGACCTTTGCAGAGATACAAAGAACATAGTTATACGTTGTCACACTCAATATAAGCAGTCAGCATGGTACACGGTCCGTGACGGTACAGTGGAGTACCAAGGAGTACAATCAGGTTACGTTGCTACGCACTGGGTGCGTCACAACTGTCACTACATGATTCACTGTATGAGCCACACTCAGAATCACTGTCTTCACTTTCGCTGCTATCATCACTGTTGTTCTCTGCCTGCGGATTTGTAGGTAGTGGTATGGGTGGGGGAAGTGGGGGCTGGGTTGAACGGACAGGCAGACATAGGCCATTTACAAGATGCCATCCATGGCCGATCGGTGAGGGGTGACTTTGGAGCTGGTAATGCTTTTGCAAATATGCAAGATAGTTTGCACGCTCCAAGTGTGGACGGAGACTGTCCAAGTCAGGCACAAGTTGGATAGTGCTTTTTTTCTTCTGAGCTCTCCACTTCGCTGCCCTCGCATCTCCCAGGGTCTTGCTTTTGGTATCACCATAGACATATCGAATGACAAACCACTCCAAATCACTGGTGACCTGTTATGTGACTAGGAGCTGTGTACCACATGCTGCTAGCAGGTTGTGTGCCTCTTTAGACTTCTCCAGACGATCTGCGATGAGCTTCTTGCTTGCTCCATAGAAGCCAGAGTTGCTTGTTCAGTTCAGTTGCTTGTTCTGATTGCATGGATATTTTGAGTTAGAACCTCGACCATATCCATGAATGACATCCAGTATTCTGCTTGTGGGGCACCCTCAAAGTCCTTGAAGAGAGCATCAACGAGGTCCTTCAGCTCAGCATTTCTCTCTAGCTCTGCATGTTCATCTGCAAGTTCCTGTGTATCAATTGGATGTCGAAGCTTGGCAAGGGATGCCTTTACTTCTTTAGATATAGGGGAATCTTCCAAACGTTTGTCTATGACATGGTGGACCAGAGTCTCGTAGAATAGTCGCAATCAGTGAACCCCACGCTTAACATGTTTTCCACGAAGGGCCTGATCAACAGACCCGTCTGCTATAACACCAGCTGCCACCAACACATCTGAGATGCCAGATCCCTTAAACCTCTTGTATATAGTGTAGATGAACGACATTTGGATGTGGAAGGGTGCCATGAATGGTAAGATTTTGCTGAACAGCTCAGCATTCTCACTTTTCAACTCTAGCATGAGCACGTAGACAGGATGATCACCAACAATTATTGCAAAAGGCATCTTTTTTTCTTTGATTGATTTTGCAAGCTTACACATCACATCATTGAGAATTGTCTTACTGGGTGGGTTGGGATAGGTCATGTGGTATATTGCTCGACTCTTCTCATCTGCATTTGACATGCTGGTGTGAAACCCTGAAAACCCAGGCACAGTCTGTTCTTCTGGCTTAGGTCTCGTTCGGCCATCTTGCGCCCTGGCCAATGCATGGATCACACCACGAATTCTTTGCACCGATGTGTCAGGAGTACAAAGGAGTACAAAGGAAATCAAGCAACAACATATCTAGTGACCCTTCTAGGTTGCTTGTCCTCCAAAACACTGAGGATCAAGTGTCCAAACAGTGGTTTAGAGTGGGTAAGGGAACATTGGAAAGGGAATTACTGCCCTGGAACTAATGTCCGTGGCAGGATTAGGAAGTTAGTAGAGGACAGATGGGTTAGTAACTGAGGGGGGGATAACATAAAGTTATTCATTTACAAACGCAGTCAGTCGCGGGTTTGATGCGAGATATTTGTCTAGGCGGAGTTAAAATGAATCAACGGTGATGCAGTCTATAACTTTTCGGGGAAGCCCATTCCACAAGTTGACAACTCGATTGAAGAAGAAATTCTTAGATTCGTGCGAGTTAAAAGATTTACCAATAATTTTGCAACCGTTTCCCCGTTTCCCCGTGTGTAATTAGATTGGTCGATAGTGAAGTACTTACTACAGTTCATATTGTCGATGCCTTTGATGATTTTGAACACTTGAATTAAGTCACCTCTTAATCTGCGCTGGGTTAAAGGAAATAGATTTAATTCTCTAAGACGCTCTTCGTATGATTTGTTCTTTAGGCTAGGTATCATTTTGGTAACTCTACGTTGAACTCGTTCTAGCTTGTTTATATATTTTTGGTAATAAGGGCACCAGGATTGAACGCAGTATTCCAGAAGAGGGCGGACTAAGGAATTGTAAAGGGTTAGGATAACTTCTTTGGATTTATGCTCAAATGACCTGCCTATAAACCCAATTATTTTGTTTGCCTTCTTAACAACTTCTGAACATTGTTGACTCGGTTTTAGGTTACTCGATATTGTTACTCCCAGATCGGTTTTTCTGTTTACATTCTTAAGCTGAGTGCCATTCATCGAATAGTTTGCTTTCTCATTTAGGTATCCGATATGTAGTACTTTACATTTATCTGCATTGAAACTCATTTGCCAAATTTGGGCCCAACATGACAATTTATCTAGATTGTGTTGCATATTGTCAACTTGTTCTTTTGAGAGTACGCTATTTGCAATTTTTGTATCATCAGCAAATTTTGAGATTGTACAGGTGAGACCCTCATCTATGTCGTTGATGTAAATTAGAAAGAGAATTGGTCCTAGTACCGATCCCTGGGGTACCCCGCTGCTTACATTGGTCCATTTAGATGCCTTACCGTTTATGACTACTCTTTGCTTTCTGTTGCTGAGCCAATTTTCTATCCATTTCAACACACCGTCTTGTATTCCATGCGCTTTTAGTTTTAGCAGTAAACGTTTATGGTGAACTTTGTCAAAGGCCAAAGGTCAAAGGAGGAGGAGTACTTTGATCAGCTGGTGGCTTCCTGAGAGGTGGTTCCCCACTCTTCGCTGTCTTGTATGGGTTGACTTTTTGCATTTTACTTCCGAGCTCTTTGAGAGTTGTCGAGAGGTTTGATGCAAAGTTGGCAACGGGAACTGGTCTATCCTCGTGATTCTCAGAAGGAAGTTCTGTATCAAATGATTCTGGCTGCACAAACATGACATTAGTGCGGTATGACTGGCCAGCACCGGTCAGTGTGTCGCTCTTGAAGTCATGGTTGTCGACTATAGCGATAGCAGGCTTACCCTCAGCTAGTTCGAAGGGGCAATCAGATGAATACTTGAGGTAATTGACCACCCAAAAATCTCGCAGCATAAGTACGTCATTGTAACTGATGCCCAGTCCATCTTTGTGCATTATGTCGACTATCTCCCTACTCTTGGTCAGTCCATGTAGCAAGACAGAGATATTTTATCTCAAATGCAGTGCATTTTCCAGTGATGTAGCTTGTGAGGATAGATGCAATCGATCGGACGGATGGACTGTCATCAATTGCAGACTTATTTGGGTGTTTCAGCCATGTGAGCAGCTTCAGCAGGAGCTCACTGAGGTCTTCTTCTCTCTCCAACTCATGTATATATGGGAGCCAGGGAATAGTATTTGTCCTGATGACTTGCTCTTTGAGTCGTGCCGCAACATTCATCACCAACTGATCATTGCTGACACCCAATGAAGATTTGCCGCCTCGATGTATGTACCTGCTGCTGTTGTATCATATACCAGTTCACTCACATTCTTTTGAATGCGTTCATGAAATCCGATGTCTTCCCCAAATTCATTGACGAGAATTTCCTTTAAGTAGCTGGATTTTACTACTGAGTTATGTCCGTGATTTGAGATAATGCGCTTATAGTCCTGCAGCAGGCCTTGCAGTGTGCGAATTTCATGGTCTTTGAAGATGACTTGACGAATATGATGAAAGAAGAGAGTTTGGGCCTCTCGGAGGTTTACATGCTGCAGATGTTGAGTGCTTTCATCTGAAAGGGGCTTGTGGTCGCTTACATATTTGCGCCAGCATGCACGATGGTAGCGGATTTGCAACCCAAATGCTGTTTGACTATCTGGGATGGATGCAATCAGAGTGTCAAGTCTCAATCTCATGACCTCATCTTCCAGACGGACAGTATGTAACTTGAATTTAGTTTTAGGCATCTACTGTTGATAGGAGTAAAATCTGCTTGTCACGATCAGTACTCTTGTATGCCCCTTTCATGCACCACACACAGAGAGTCTTATCGTGAAGGACACCCATACTAAAGCGGAGCCTTTTAGGTGCACTGGCCTCTGGGGAAGGGTCTTGTTGATCTGATGCTTCATCTCTTTCAAGACATTCCTCGGATTTGTGTTTGCGTTTTTCGGCTTGAGAGAGCTTGCGCTTGCTGGATAATGATGCGTAACAAGTGCTATGCATGTGGTGACCCTTTGGTCCCTTCTCCCAATCCACATTTTCATGTATATGTTGAAACTTATCAAGTTCTTTCCATTGTAAAGACTTTTCCCGGATGGATTCCCACTTCTCAGGTGTAATGTTTTCCAAACGATCATCTGCGGTACATCGCTTACCACAGAGTAAAATGCACTCGTATTCATTTAATGTCTTGTCTGGTAACTCTTCACTCTCTCTTCTATTATCCATTATTTCGGTCACTTCACAAGTTGGCGATTTTGGCGGTAGGGTCAGCGATCCATCTGAAACAGTAAAAAAGTAATATTAGATATACACCCCAGGCAGAGAACAACAGTGATGATAGCAGCGAAAGTGAGGACAGTGATTCTGATAGTGGCTCATACAGTGAATCATGTAGTGACAGTGAAGTGGCAGATTAGTATGTACAATTAGTATAATACAATACAATAACAATACAATACACAATACAATACAATACAATAACCATTCCAGTGGATTTGTAATGCCAGAATTAGTGAAAAAGGACACCTCATTCGTCCTTGTAGCTCATCTGATACCAGAGATATTACATTTCATGTTTTTCAAGATGGCGTTGGCGGCCATTTTGAATATTGGGCTCTAGCAGAGTTAGCCGTCATTTTTCAGAGGGGCATAGGAGCTAATTTGCCTTTAAAATGGTTCAGGTTGTCAAATCCATCGAGAGAAAAAGGTAGGAACAAAATGGTCACGGATGGTAGGGTCAGCAAATGACCCTACTATAATAACATTGACTGAGAATACCTCTGATCACCCCTTTCAGAATTACGTCGCTCATCTATTTGGCATGCTATTTATAGTATTGCAGTTACCTAAGTCCTATTTATACCTATTTATACAGATAATTTCAAACTCAATACCTTCAGAACTTAGTCCTGGTTGAAAGTCAATACCTAAGTATTAAACTATTTTCGTATATACATATCATTAAAGTGAAATTGTGAAGCAATGT
Source organism: Lithodes maja (assembly GCA_037953745.1). Classification (NCBI taxonomy): domain Eukaryota; kingdom Metazoa; phylum Arthropoda; class Malacostraca; order Decapoda; family Lithodidae; genus Lithodes; species Lithodes maja. The sequence goes on from JBAKBP010010542.1 coordinate 42,620, forward strand.
TTTCATTTACTCACTTCTTCGAGGCTATAAAGTCAGCAGCTTTCTTGAGATCAATTATACGTCCCAAATGACTGGGTTATGTGAACAGACTATAGTTTGGATCAGATGTACAGGTTCTAATGTTGTTAGTTACGCTCTGAAATATGACCATGCATTTTGGTGGTATTAACTTGTATTATCAAATGGTAAAAAAAACAGCGCATTCAAAACTGCTAACGTTCTCCCAAGCTCAGTAAAGGCTGATAATAACGACAATATACCAATTCAACGTCGGAATTAATTTATCTTAAGATATCTTCATACACAATTTAGAAATATCTAACTGAACACAAATAAGCAAACAAACACACGTATATACCAAAGAGTGTGTGATACCAGGCTTAATATACATACATACAATACTTAGATACAATGGAATAAAGTCCTTTTCCATTACATGACAATTGCTCAGACGAGATTGCTTTAAGGCAGTTTTAATGTATATCAATAAGGTTCTGAACTTCTGCCATACCACTGCCTCGCTATATCATCACCATGACTGATGCTGGCATAGTGCTTACAGTAGTGCATCAATAGTGTATACCTATATAATGCCATACTAAGCCTTTTTGTATTATACCTGTTAGTCCGAACTCAACCCATTGCCCCCACTACCCGTTTAGTTGCCTTGTATGACACGCAGTAGAATATGTAGGTTATAACCCTAATGTCCTCCATTACAATATGTGAAAGCCTCCTTACCCTCACGGGTAACAAATGTATAGATTGTGTTATTTGTGATGATTCGATTGTTCACTACCAAAAGATGTAGGCATTAATGTAGTTAAGTGTTAATCCTATGGTTAGTTGTCTTTGAGTTAGCTGTGGGCAGAAAACTAATTTTGGAGAGGTAATTATAAGAGAGAGAAAACTCTATTTCTTATTGCTAATCTGGCAACCTCTGCGTCATATGTGCGTGAAGGGGTTAACACTACACCACACAAGCACACTCTATCTCTTTCCAATACACCAACATTTTATTACTCTACATAACGACTCAATGCCAAAGCCTCGGAGTCCTCAGGGGAAGGGTGGTGGTGGATCATTAATGCCCCTACACACACTGGATAGGCTACGTACTCAACGACCTTTCAAATTGTCTTGGACCATGGGCTGACACTCTCACTATTAACTTCTGCAACAATCGTGGCCTTTTCTCGAACTTCTTCTCTGTTGAACACCATCTCTCCTCTAACAAACCTGACCTTCTTCTCCTCACCGAAACCCAGTTGTCTGAGGCAACTGACAGCAAACCCTACTCTGTATCCTCCTACTATTTATATCCTCAATTTCAAGTCCCAGGTGGGTATTGTGTGTTTGTGCACAACAATAATACTTGCTCTCATAACCCCAACTTTGACTTCAATAAATTCTCAACTCTCTGGCTTAAGCTATCTTGTGAATCTCAAACTAGATATATCTGTACTGTTTATCTCTCCCCTAATTCAACTGACTATCCAAAATTCTTTGACAATCTTACCTCTAAAGTAAAACACATTTATCCATCTATCCCTTCTCATATTGGTCGATTTTAATGTTCATTGCCACCAATGGCTCTCCCCTCATTTCACTGACCAACCTGGTGAATAAGCCTTCATCTATTTTATCCTTAATGACCTGGAACAGTTAGTTCAGCACCCTACTCATATTCCTGACCACCTTGAAAATTGGCTAAAAATTCTTGATTTATTTCTAACCTTGGCCCTTCTGATTACTCTGTAAATCTGTTCTCTCCATTGGGCTCCTCCAATCATAACCTTATCTCTGCCCAGTGCTACCTGTCCTATCTCTCCGGTATGGCCATCAGACCATCCCAGCCAGCGGCGCTTGTGGCTCTTTAGCACTGGCGACTGGGAGGCTCTTCGGCAATACTTCCATGACTTTCTATGAAATTATTTTTGCTTCCGCTGCCAGGGACCCTCAAGAGCGCCGAGCTCATTACCAAAGTAATCCTCTCAGGTATGGAGGCATCAATTCCATTTTCTTTCTCTCAGTCTTATGCAATAAAATCTTGGTTTACTCATGCCTGTTCTACTGCTGCCCACAATTAGGAGGAAGCATTCAAACAGTACCATCGCCTTAAAGTACAAGATTATTTTCTCATACGTTTTTTTAGCTTTCTGCACTGATGTAAGCCAAATTTGTTCTTCGACTCGCCGAAAACCTTTTCATCAATATTAAATGTTCTAAACTGTTCAATTCTAGCATCTAAGCCGAAAACCTCTTCAACTATTTTACTTCCTCATCTTTCCCTCCTTTTTCCCACTTCTGATGCCATCACCTCTGACAAAGCTGAACTCTTCGCTCAAATTTTCGCTAAAAACTCCACCTTCGATAATTCCGGTGCTGTCACTCCTTTTCCGCTTCCTTCTCTCTTACTTATGGCTAATATCATAATCAACTCACATCCTCTGTCCTCTTAATAATACTCTACAATCTCTCACTTCACGCTGTAATGATGCGGCCTAGAAGAGTTGTAGAGTGCCATACAGTCCAGACATTCAAATATCGCACTTCCAAATATCTTGCCATGAACCCCCGACTGACTGCGTTTGTGCCTGAGTAATTTGACTGTTTCATTATCGCACATATTACTATATTTGTTTTTTATCACAGTCTTTCTGGAGCTGAAGCCCTTCAATTGATGGCTGTGACAATATTTTTTTTTTTTTGCAAGCAGCCTAGATAGAACCATTAGGTGTGTTGTTGCTTGCCTTCCTTTGTATATCTCTCTTTTCTACCGCTATTACAATAATCAGTGTCCTTTTCGTAGCCCTCTCAGTTTATACCTCCTCCCATACGGAGAGTAGGTGGCACTCACCTTCCAACACATTCACACCCTTATTCTATCCAACTCTCTAACCCACGAGTGATCCGATATTTCCCGTTTTTGCTCTACTCAACAAGTAACTCTGGAACTCTCTTCCTCAATCTCTCTTCCTTCATCCTATGACTTAAACTGCTTCAAGCTCTGCGTGTCCAGACATTTTGACTCCAACATACCTTAAATTTGGCTTCATATCTTTCAACTTTGGGGGGATACTTGTTGCAGGCAGCATTTCCTTTTGTCTCCTTCATACACATATGAAAAACCACTATATAATATTCTTAGACAAGGTTCTTTGGTAAAACATCCATTCACCTCACAAGTGCTTTATAAACAATAATAACATTATACATACTGTATATTGCTAATTATTTATTATATTAAAGTTGGTTGGTGGTGAGAACATAATAATTAATTCTGGTTCAGGAGTAGTTTATAGAGAGGCTTTCCCTAGGGTTAAGCGCCCCATTAATTACTCTTTCCATTCACCTATGCATAGCCTCCGATAGTGCAGTTGGAATGAATGTACATGCTAAGATTGGTATGCAGGATTCGAAACTGCATAATAAATCATAGGGTTGTGCATCATTCTTTAACTGTCTTCGTGGTGCAATGCATAAGTGTGTTGATTATCGGTGTGAGCGTCCTGGGTTCGAATCCCCGGACAGCCACATGTGTTTGTTAATTTCATCAATCGAGTTTAGGAGTAAAGTTGGGTGGTGGAGAGAACATAATAATACTATGTATTGTGCAATGCATTTATGCTATATCTCATACTAAAGGATAATCAAATGATCAGTTATGGTTTTTGGTAACAAAACCCTATTCATATCAGTGTTACATTATCCATTCGATGACACAATTTATAAATATATTGCAATATAGGGAGTTATTAGCTAAACTAACTAATGGTAATTTATACACTAATAAATAATGGAGCAGCAAGTAGTCTTTTCCAGAAAAAATATGTAGTGCGAATCGTCAAATGTGGATAATATTTGAGTGATATAATTAATGCATAGTAATTGGGATGTGTCGCTATGTATTATAAATTATTGATGCATGTTATTGTGTTCATAAGCAGGCTAGATTTAAGTATACATAATCACAGCCCAGTGTGCTAAGACAAACATGTTATTGTATATTTATGGTAATGAGCGCAAAGGATAGAGCCAACTGAAGGCGTAATGCTAAAAATAATTAGGGACGGCCTAGCGAAGCATACTGTTAAGCTTAAGATGCTCTCATTATATATACAATGCCTTAATTAACTTTGCATAAACATTTCGTAAAATATAATGAAGATAATATTTATCATCTCTCCTCTGTTTACATCCTCATAAGACGCATTTGATTAAAATATATTTTCAATTCATTTGAAAACGTGTATTAACATGAACATGCTTACATACACAAAGATATCCAATTAGCATAGAATCTGATAATCAAGTAATTAGTTCATGGCAGACTAATACTTATTGGTATGATATACAGTATACAGTATGTCCTATCATCCTCTACATACATACACTGATCAGCGGTACGATATGTTAGTATGGATATGGTAATGAATACACACATAACACTAGTGCACATGTACACTCAGGAAAACAAAAATAAGAATTTTAATAGCCATGATAACTAATATTTTGTATATAAGAAATTAGTTGTCTTACGGATATTGTTTATATATATATATATATTTTGTTTTTCTTCTATATTCCAACTACTCCCTCTCGGGCATAAGCTGAGAGCCTGTACATTCCACCGCTCAACATGGTGAAGCCCGTGAGGTCTTGTTCCAGTCTAGGGAGTGAGACATGTGAAGCATCCATCATGGCTCGAAGCAGCTCCATCTCTGAAGCGGCTGGTTGCTTCGCTCAAGTGCTTCACCGTCTCACCCTCCAGACTCAGACCCTCACTCTCAGAACGCCACCTATTGAGCAGTGAACTCACTAGGCATTGTCCCCCTGTAACATATTTTGAATATGGGAATATTCATTGTGTTATTTAAACAGGGAACAATGAGGGTATTTTTTTGGCATTTCGGTGGGCTTTGTGGAAATGCACTGACACTAGGTATAGCACAAATTCAATCCCAATAATATCTTCTCATTGACATATCGGCATTTGAACCCGGGTCCACTGGATCACCAATCCAGTGGCATGACCATATATATATACAGTATATATATATATATATATATATATATATATATATATATATATATATATATATATATTTGTAAATGTATTCAACAAATGTATTTCTTTACACATAAATGTTGTATGCACCATAGCAGTTCTCTCTGTCACCTGTCCTATCTCTCCAGTACGGCCCCCCGATCCTCCTAGCTGGCGGCGCTTGTGGCACTTTGGCGCTGCTGACTGGGAGGCTCTCCGGCAGTACTTCTTTGATTTCCCATGGAATGATTTCTGCTTCCGTGGCCGGGTACCCTCGGAGAGTGCTGAAAGCATTACCTAGGTAATTCTATCGGGCATGGAAGCATACATTCCATTCTCTTTCCCTCAGACTAATGCTAAAAAATCTTGGTTTACTCATGCCTGTTCTACTGCTGTCCGCAATAAGGAGGAAGCATTTAAACGGTACCGACGCCTTAAAACTCAAGACTCTCATTCTTCCTATGTTTCTGCCTGGAATCAAGCCAAATCTGTTCTTCGACTTGCCAAACACTCTTTCATCAATAATAAATGCACTGAACTATCCAACTCTAGCTCTTCCCAAGCTTTCTGGCATATAGCCAAAAATCTCTCCAACAATTTCTCTTCCTCGTCTTTCCCTCCCCTTTCCCACTCTGATGGCACAACCATCACTTCTTCCTCTGACAAAGCTAAACTCTTCGCTCAAACTTTTGCTAGAAAATCCACCTTGGATGATTCCGGTGCTATTCCTCCCTCTCCACCCTCCTCTCTCTTACTTATGCCTAAGATCCTAATCTCTTCTAAAGATGTACTTTCTACCCTCTCTGGGCTTAATACTAATAAGGCGTATGGTCCGGACGGTGTTCCTCCTGTTGTTCTCAAAAACTGTGCTTCCGTGCTGACTCCCTGCCTAGGCAAACTCTTTTGTCTCTGTCTATCCTCTAACGTCTTCCCTTCATGCTGGAAGTTTGCTCACATTCAACCTGTCCCAAAGAAGGGTGACCGCTCTCCACCCTCCAACTATCGTCCAATTGCTCTCATCTCTTGTCTTTCTAAAATTCTTTAAACTATTCTTGCTTCCAAATTTCTTAAGCATTTCTCTTCTCATAATCTGCTCTCAGATCGCCAGTATGGCTTCCTTAAGGGTCGCTCTACTGGTGATCTTCTTTCATATCTTACTAACTCTTGGTTATCCTCCTTTCGGGACTTCAATGAGACTTTTCTATTGCACTAGACATATCGAAAGCCTTCGATAGAGTCTGGCACAAATCTTTAATTTCTAAACTACCCTCCTTCGGTTTCTATCCCTCCGTTTGTGCCTTTGTCTCTAATTTTATTTCCGGCCGTTCCATAGCCGCAGTTGTGGATGGCCATCGTTCACTTCCTCACCCTATAAACTCCGGTGTTCCTCAGGGCTCTGTCCTATCTCCTATTCTCTTTCTAATTTTTATAAATGATCTCAACTGTACCTCAATTCCCATCCATTCATACGCAGACGACTCAACCTTACACTACTCCATTAGTTTTTCAGAATGCCCCAGCCAGCAATCCCTCAACGACAAACGTAATGAAGCTATAGAACTCTTAAATTCTGATCTAAATACTATCTCCAAATGGGGCAGAGAAAACCTTGTTACCTTTAATGCTTCCAAAACCCAATTTCTCCATTTATCTACCCGTACGGAACTCCCAGCGGACTATCCCTTATTCTTCAACAATACAAAAATCAATCCTCCATCTTCTCTCAATATTCTTGGTGTCTCTTTTTCTTCTGCTCTCAGTTGGAAGGACCATATTACCAGTTTTGCTAAGGCAGCCTCCCAGAAGCTGGGTGTGCTCAACCACCTTAGGGGGTTCTTTTCCCCTGCCGAGCTTCTTGCTCTGTACAGGGGCATAGTGCATCCTTGTATTGAGTATTGTTCACATGTGTGGGGAGGTTCCTCTCACACCGCTCTCCTAGACAAAGTTGAAAGGAAGGCCTTTCGTATCATTAACTGCCGTCCACTCACGAACTCTCTGCAATCTCTCTCTCTCCGCCGCAATGTTGCATCTCTCTCGCTATTCTATCGCTACTATAATAATCAGTGTTCATTAGAGCTTTCCCAGTGTATACCACCTCCTTTACGTAGGGCACGGGGTACCCGTCTTGCAACTCAATCCCACCCCTACTCTGTGCAACTCTCCAACCCAAGAGTGAAACGTTACTCTCAAACTTTCTTCTACTCAACAGCTGAGCTCTGGAACTCTCTCCCAGAATCAGTCTTTCCCTCTTCCTATGACTTAAATTGCTTCAAACTCCGTGTGTCCAGGCATTTTGGCTCGAACGTCCCTTGATTTTGGCCCTGTCGCTCTTTCAACTATGGGGGAGGCACTTGCTATAGACAGTTCTGCCTTTTGCCTCCCTCAATCACATATAAAAAAAAAAAAAAAAAAAAAAAAAATTGGTACATGTATTTTGGTTGTCTGTCTAGTTACATATTGATGACATTCATGCTACAGAACATATCATTCATATCTGCATGCAACATATTCTTCATAAATTTAACATTATTTTTGCCATACAATGTTCATATAATTTCGACAACTTAGGCAATATCCTCAATGATATATACACTCTACATTGATGCAGTATGGTTCCTATTCCCTTTGAATGCTATAATTCTAATAACTCATTTATGTAGCATAATATTTTGTTTTATATAGCAGTCACTTGCTGATCCCCTGACTTCTATATCATAAGCAAGATAATGGAAGAATATTTTTTTTATAAAGTGTTACCAAGGTCGAAAACATTTTTGAATTTTAACTTTGCATAATATCCAAATACCCCTTGTAATTTTACCTTTTATAATTTGTTATATGATTATTCCAAGACACCTTAGATCAATAATGACGCCATAGGACAAATTTACACTGTAGCCTATTGAACTTTACAATGTTTATTTGTACATAAAGGTTAGTCCTTTGTGGTTTCCTTTTTGTATATTATATCATGTAAAGTTTGACACATTTAACGAGTTGGTATTATTCTAGTTTTACAGCGGGTCGAAGTTATGATCTATTATTTAGGTTTATATAATTATTTTTATTATGTATATTATATATCACGTACTTCATTGGCCATATCATTAGTAATTCATTATAATATACTCCTTAATCACTAACAAAATATCGGCAAGGATGTAGTGTCCGGTGTGACGCATGTCCAGTGTGAGCATGCTGTACAGAACGCCTAGTCATGCCCCACTCTCGCTAGGATCGTCAGGGCAGGAACTTTGGCTGTAGTCTATGTAGAGTTTCCTAACTTAGTTCATGTGAGCCGTTGTACTATAAGTATTATGAATATGTATTTTGTTTTCATCTGAGTCAACGAGTTCTATTTTATATCATTAGTTATAAGTATTGTGTATAAAACTTATTTGTAATGATGAGAGGAGAGAGAGAGATTACGTAATGGGGGTTGGTGGGTACGCCATGCGGGAGGTGGGCCTAACTCATTAGCACTCCCCCCCTCCCTCCTCCCCTCAGTGCGTGGGAAAGCCTTTGTCTATCCCAGATTGAGAGAGAGCGATTACGTAATGATTGTCAGTGGGCGGTCCTTAGTAGTTAACGTTGGGCTCACTAGAGGGCCGAGTATAAAAAGGGAAGTCTAGCCATTTTTAGATCAGAACTCATTAGGCAGAGCGACTTCTCATTTCCCTTGCTAACTATAGAAATTCTTCTGACTGATGTGAACTTTCTCTACTATCTTTACAGCCTTTTTTCCTCTTTTCCCTACCCTTTTTAACTTCCATGTTCCCGTTGGTGCAGAGCTAGTCAGCCAACGTATTATCGCTTGAGTTCTCACGAGATATATGCCTATTAGATAGCCTATTTTGGAAAGGTATAACTTAGAATAGGATTGATTAATGTTTGTTGCACTCGTATATGCATTTCCCTGTGTGTTATTATTATTGTTCCTGTTTTCTGCTGGTCTAGGTAATGCTAGACTGGGATAAGGCTACTGGTGTTGTGATTCCCGATGTGTACTAGATTTTGTTGAACCTGTACAATCGCAACGGAGACGTGGGAAGCCTAGGTGGTCTTTCTGACTGTGTACCTTGTGAGTTTAGCACTGTGTTGCGAGTGAGGGCTTTTGCCTCTGCCACCCAACACTGTGCTAACTCGTTTGCTTTGACTTTGAGAGGATCGCCAGGAGAGAACCAGATACTAGCGATCTGGATCTCTCAAGAGAGCATCCCGTCAATTAACGTAATTTGGCCGCACAGCCTTAAGGACCTCGCTAGGCTACGAGCCGCTTGCTCAGCCATTGTTTCCTAGCCTACTACATCCCAGCTAGACTTTGCTCGATCAGCAGATACAGAATAATATTGAAGCTTTCCTTATGTATGATATTGTTTATGCACTATTGATTTCATGTGTTGCACGCTTAGCTACTTTAAGTGATTAGTGGCCCACGAGCACAATCCGAGTAGGCTATTGCCGGTGCATTGGCGGAGTACTTCTTTTTTAATGTTTGCCATTTACTGTTGCATATTCTTATAATTCTTCTTATGTCAATTTAAACCTTTAATGATATGTAATTGCCAGTGTTTTGCTTATTTGAATAGCTGTTCAAAATCCGATACGTACTTCTTACGGGCATCCGAGAAGCATCTAACTTTATCAGAAGATTCCTTGCTCGATGCTTAAGGACTATTAATTAACGTAACGTAATAGTGCCGATCCGAAGTAGAGGGTGGAGGACTTCTTAAGTTCTTAGTCAAGGGTGGATTACTTCGGCTTCGGCCAACACTATTCTTTGGTGTTGTTGTTTCTTACTTCTTTGTTTGATTGTTGACCAGACTAGATAATTCCTGTCTCTTTATTAGTCTGTTGTTGAACACTAGTACCGAGTTCTTGTATACCCCGTTATAGCAGATCGAACTCTGGAGGGTATTGGTGTTTTTTGTTCGGCTGGCAGTACTCAGGGGTTGGGATCGTGTGTTTCCGTTGTGGCAGCGAGCCGTACTCGAGTCCTGATTGAGAGCCCTTGTGTACCCGAGTGCCAGGTCGTAACAAATGGCGACCTTGCTTAGGATTTTGTGAACAGTATAAATTTTTGCAGAGTTGTACAACATTTGTTTGTTTGTATTTTTGCGTGCATATTGAAGATTTTTTTTTTTTTGTATGGCAATTAGTAGAGCATTTAAGAGACTCCAGTTAATTTAGTAATTAGTGCTTGCATAGGAAGTTTAACACTTTTGTCTCGAGAATTTTTTTGTGGACTTCAGTATGTCGTGCCCTAGCACTGACGAGAAGCGAGAGATGCCATTTGAAGAGGTGCCGTTAGTAACCAGTGAGGAGGATGCTAGAGTTTTTGTGAGTAAGCGGTACCACGTGACGGAGGAAAGGCTGACTGGGGTGGATGTTTATGGCTTGCACCTGATAGCCAAGGTTTTGGGCATTTCCAATGTAGTAGGGATGTCCAAGGGGGAGCTGATTTCCTGGGTGTTGCGTGGGCGACATGGGGTTTCGGAGGAGAGGGCGTTTGGGGGGGTTCCTCCCCAGATCCCCTCTCACTCGACTCCCACAGTGCCGTCCACTCAGTTACCGGAGGTTAGCACTCTCCCACAGAGGGATGAGAATTGGCAGATTGGAGTGCCCTCGGGTGGTGCACATGGTGGTTCCCCAGTTTTTGCCCCCCCTCATTCAGTAGTGGCAGCTCCCTCTTCCTGCCTGTCTCCAGATATGGTATTTAGACTTGAGCTTGCTAAGATTGAGGCTGAGGCTAGGAAGCATGAGATTGAGGTTGAGGCTAGGAAGCAGGAGAATGAGACTAGGAAGCAGGAGAATGAGACTAGGAAGCATGAGATTGAGGTTGAGGCTAGGAAGCAGGAGAATGAGACTAGGAGGCATGAGATTGAGGCTGAGACTAGGAGGCATGAGGCTGAGCTTAGGTACGACTCAGAGAAATATTGTGCTCAATTAGATTTAGATAAGACTCGTGCAGAGTCGACAGGGACTCGGATGGGCCGTGAGGGCCAAGTAAGAGAACAGTCCTTGGCCCACTTAGTCAAATTGGTGCCGGTATTTAGTGAAACTGAAGTCACAGAATTTTTTAATCGTTTTGAGAAGAAGTGTAGGGAGCATAATTGGCCTGAAGAGAAGTGGGCAGCTCTAGTCTCCTCAAGACTTACGGGTAAGGGTCTGAAGGCTTATGATGCACTGCCTTTAGAGTCTTGCATTGACTACCCAGAATTGAAGAGAGCTGTCCTACGGGCATACGAGTTGCAACTGGAAACATATCGATTGAAGTTTCGGGGTGTTACAAAGACTAGGGAGGCGACCTTTCTTGAACATGCCCGGGACTTAAAAGATGCACTTACAAACTGGACACGTTCTGAGAAAGCTGAGACGGCCGAACAGTTGACTGAGCTGTTTCTGCTCGAGCAGTTTTATAAGTGTACTGGTGCAGAAATGACTTTAACTATTAAAGAAAAGAACCCAAAAACTCTACAGGAGGCAGCTGAGATGGCTGACCTCCGGCTATCACTAATTCGTGGGTGCGGGTCTGCCCAGCGTAGTGAGGCAGGTAACAAGGGGCGTGACGCCCCACCCCCCCGAGTTAGTGATATACCTTATGCAAACAAGTACAAGAGCCATGATACCAAGACTGACCACAAGACTAGCACCGTCCCATTTAAGAAGGGGCCGGGCCCTTCCCAGTACCAAGGGAAGCCCAAAGGGGAGTTGGAGTGTTATCAATGTCATAAAAAGGGGCACTTTGCAAGAGTCTGTCCTAGCAAACCACCTACAGCAGCTGTGTCTTTGGCCTGCAACATTGGTGTGTCTCCGAAGTCATCTGAGTTTGCCCGGGGCAGTTCGTCAGAGGCTGAGGCACAGCCAATGCAGAAGCACCTGGGAGGCTCGAACCCTGCTCAGGATGTTTTTTGCGACCATAGAGGGCGGGGTTGCGTGATGTGGGCGGGGCGCAAGCATGGAGTAGAGGTCTTGCGTGATACAGGTGCTTCCCAGACTCTGATGAACAACTTGACTGGCTACCCTATAAACGCGGCTCGGGTGGTAGTGGTGCAGGGTATTAATGCAACTCGGTCATACCCGCTGGTGCAGTTGGAGTTGGAGGTGGATGGTGTGGCACGTGAATTGGATGTCGGGATTGTGGAGAAACTGCTAGTGGAGGGCGTCGACCTTCTTCTCGGCAACGACTTTGCAATGCCCGCTTCTGAGGTTCTACCCTTAGTCGTTGCCGAGACGCCGGCCGACGTGAGTAGGGAAGAGCAAGAGTGGGTCGAGCGGTGCCAGACACAACCCATGGCGTGTGTTGTCACCCGAGCTCGGGCAGCTAAAGTGTCACAGCCTAGTCCTCCGTCTTCAGACCAGCGGAGGAACGATCAACAGGAGGAGGCTAAAGCTGGAGTTGGTTTTAAGAGTTTTGACTCGGCGGCTCTCCTGGGTGATTCAGTATTAGCACCATTACTTAATTCTGGAGTAGCCCCTGGGCCTGTCATCGAGAGTGACGAGGCTGGGCATGACGAGTCTCCACGACAGCAACGTTATGTACATCGAGAGAGACAGAGGGAGCAGCCCAGTATCGGGGAAGGTCATGCATTGTTCCGGGAGCAGTTAGATCGCTTGGCACCCTCAGATATACGTCGGGTGCAACTAGAGGACCCTGAGCTCCAAACGTGTGCTAATAGAGCTGTAGAGCTCGACGAGGACGGCGATGCACAGCCAGGAGATTTTTTTTGTTTAGAAGGCATCCTCTATAGGCGTTTTCAAGACCCTAAACGTAGTTGGCAAAAGGGGTCCGGAGTAGTGGACCAGTTGGTGGTGCCACGGGAGTGCAGGGATAGCCTACTGAGGTTGGCGCATGACATACCACTGGCAGGACATCTAGGGGTGAGAAAAACGGTGGCGGCTTTGGGGAAATTGTTTTGGTGGCCGGGGATGAAGTCTCATGTGCAGTCATGGATAAACTCATGTGATATTTGTCAACGTGTCGGGAAACCGAACCAAGTTATTCCTAAGGCTCCGTTACACCCTATTCCTGTGATTGGGCCACCCTTTAGTAAAATTATTGTTGACATGGTTGGTCCACTCCCTCCCACTAAGGCTGGAAATAAATTTTTGTTAACCATAATGGATGTTGCCACTAGATACCCCGATGCATACCCTATGAAAAATGGAATGGCTAAGACGGTAGTCAGTAACTTGTTGTGGTACTTCTCAAGGTACGGGTACCCGGAGGAGATTCAGTCTGATCAGGGATCTAATTTCACCTCCAACATGTTCAGGCAAACAATGCAACAGCATGGGATACGAGCAGTAGTATCGTCAGTGTATCACCCTGAGAGTCAAGGGGTGCTTGAGCGGTGGCATGCTACACTTAAAAGCATGCTCAGGTGTTATTGTGCTGACAACGGTATGGATTGGGATCTTGGATTGCCTTATGTGCTGTTTGCTGCTCGGGAGGTGCCTGGTGAGAGCCTGGGATTTAGTCCAAACGAGCTGATTTTTGGACACCGTGTCAGGGGCCCCCTTAACATGCTGAAAGAAATTTGGGAGGGGACTGTGCAGCCTTGTCCATTATTAAAGTATGTGCTTGACAGCCGTGAGCGCATGCTTAAGAGTCTGGAGATGGCAGGTAGAAATTTGACAGAATCACAAGTTTTGATGAAGGACAGGTATGATCGCAAAGTGAGGCTCCGGAAGTTGACTGTAGGACAAGAGGTATTAATTTTGTTGCCTTTGGTTGGTAACCCCCTCTCTGCGAAGTACACTGGACCTTATAAAATTGTTGAAAAAATTTCAGACTTAGATTACCTTGTTGCCACTCCAGACAGGAGGAAAAAGAACCAGTTATGTCATGTGAACCTTATTAAAGAGTATGTGAGGCGCCCCTCTGAGCCTCTCACTGTCCCTGTGTTGGCTTGTTGCGGCCGTGGTGGAGAAGGAGAGGGGGACAGTCAAGCTTCAGAGGATAGCTGGGATCAAAATGTTTCAGCGGATCAGTGGGCGGGGAACTCGAGCCTAAGGGCTGACGAGGCTATAGCTCATTTGCCTGAGCCGCAGTTTGATGCTATCCGTCAGTGGTTCGGTTCATACCCCACTGTATTTGCTGAACACCCAGGCCTCACTACTCAGGCTATGCATGATGTTGACGTGGGGGACCATCTACCCTTTAAGTCAATCCCGTACCGTGTGCCCCCCATAAAACTACCAGCTCTGAGGGATGAGTTGGAGTATATGCTCGGTAGAGGGTTGATAGAGAAAGGCACAGTTAAGTGGACTTCCCCCGTAACACTGCAGCCTAAGCCAGATGGCAAGGTACGCTTTTGTATTGATTTCCGTAGGTTAAACGGTTTGACTCCAACTAACCCATATCCTCTTCCTCGGGTTGATGATAGTGTTGACAAAATTGGTAATGCTCGTTTTTTGTCTAAAGTAGATTTAGTAAAAGGTTACTGGCAAGTACCTTTGTCCGAGCGTGCTAAAGAGGTATGTGGTTTTGTTGTGGACGGGAGTACCTACCGGTGCAATGTTATGCCTTACGGACTTAAGAATGCACCAGCAACGTTTCAGAACCTGATGAATGAAATTGTAAAGGACATTCCAAATTGCACCGTATATTTGGACGATGTAATCATTTATGATGACGACTTTGAGAGCCATTGTGAGCACCTTGAGACCTTGTTCCGGAAACTTAGTGAAGCAGGTCTGGTAGTAAATTTGGCAAAGTGTGACTTCGTAAAAGCCACTGTGCAGTACCTTGGGTTTGTAGTGGGAAGGGGACAGGTGTGCCCTCCTCAGAACAAGGTACAGGCTATCAATAAATTTCCGCACCCAACAACCAAGAAGCAGATTATGAGATTCTTGGGTATGATAGGCTACTACAGACGCTTCATAAAAGGTTACTCAACGGTGTTGGCACCTCTCACAGATTTGTTATCTAAAGACAAAAAGCTTTTGTGGGCACCTGAGTGTGAAAAGGCTTTCACTTTGGTGAAACATTTGCTATGTACTCACCCGATACTCAGGGCCCCAGACTTTAACAGGCCTTTTCAGCTGGCAACAGATGCTAGTGGTGTAGGGGCTGGGGCCGTCTTGCTACAGACAGACAATGAAGGTGTGGAACACCCAGTAAGTTTCTTTTCTAAGAAGTTCAATGCTGCACAAAAGAACTATTCTACAATAGAAAAGGAATTACTGGCGATTGTGCTGTCGCTCAGGCACTTCGAGGTGTATGTTCCAGCCTATGGCCCAGTCATGGTTATCTACACTGATCATCACCCTTTGAGATTCCTGAATCAATTTCACAATCGCAATATGAGACTGACCAGGTGATCTTTGATGTTGCAGGAGTATAACCTGGACATCCGTCATATTGCTGGATGTGACAATGTGATCGCGGATTGTTTATCAAGGGTGGATGATCAGTCGTAGGCTATCACAGGTGTGTGGGTTTGAGTGGAGGAAAATAGGCTGCCCTTATAGTGCAGCCGGGAAAAACATATTAAAATATAAAAATCATATAAAAACTCTTTCTTTTGATATAGATAATCGTATAAGTTTGTCATAGCCTATAGAGTTTGAGTAGTCCACGAACTATCAAACGGCTGAGCTGCTGTAAGCTCACTCTGGGAGCATGATATTGTGTGGTTTTGCTATTGTTGGGAGGAGTTATAAAATGTGAATTTTTTTTTTAATAATAAGATGTGTTTTGGTGATAAACTCAGCTTTGTTTTAGTGCCATGCGGTCGCTGGGTGTGAGGGGCTTGATGGGGTTCTGTGTTTGTCAGATTTTAGCTCAGGGTTGAGCAAGTAAAATCTTGGGGGAGGTGTGACGCATGTCCAGTGTGAGCATGCTGTACAGAATGCCTAGTCATGCCCCACTCTCGCTAGGATCGTCAGGGCAGGAACTTTGGCTGTAGTCTATGTAGAGTTTCCTAACTTAGTTCATGTGAGCCGTTGTACTATAAGTATTATGAATATGTATTTTGTTTTCATCTGAGTCAACGAGTTCTATTTTATATCATTAGTTATAAGTATTGTGTGTAAAACTTATTTGTAATGATGGGGGGAGAAGCAGCCACGTTGGGGGTCAGTGGGTGCGCCATGCGGGAGGTGGGCCTAACTCACTAGCACTCCCCCCTTCCCCCTCCCCTCAGTGCTAGGGGAGCCTTTGTCTATCCCAGAGGAGAGAGAGAAATTACGTAATGATTGTCAGTGGGCGGTCCTTGGTAGTTCGCGTTGGGCTCACTAGAGGGCCGAGTATAAAAAGGGAAGTCTAGCCATTTTTTCATCATAACTCATTAGGCAGAGCGACTTCTCATTTCCCTTGCTAACTATATATATTCTTCTGACTGATGTGAACTTTCTCTACTACCTTACATTCTTCTCTCCTCTTTTCCCTACCCTTTTTAACTTCCATGGTCCCGTTGGTGCAGAGCTAGTCAGCCAACGTATTATCGCTTGAGTTCTCACGAGATACATGCCTATTAGATAGCCTATTTTGGAAGGGTTAACTTAGAATAGGATTGATTTATGTTTGTTGCACTTGTATATGCATTTCCCTGTGTGTTATTATTATTATTCCTGTTTTCTGCTAGTCTAGGTAATGCTAGACTGGGGTAAGGCTTTTCTGTGTTACGAGTTGTTGTTTGATGCAGTGGTTAAGCGATAAACCTGCATACTCGTTTCGGTTCAGTGAAGCCTAGGTTGTCTTCGCGGCTGACTGTGTTGAGTTAATAATTTACAGTGCGTGAGGGCAAGAGCCTAACCACCCTGTATTTTATTAACAGTTTGTTTTTACTTTGTCAAGGGGCCGGGAGAAAACCAGATACAAGGGATCTGGATTTCTCAAAGTGCACTTGTTAGTTTTAACGTAATACTTTAAACAGTTGTGAGGACTCCGCTAGGCTACGAGCCGTTTTTGCTCAGTCACTGCTACCTTTTGCCCACAGTACCCCAGCTAGACTTTACTCGATTAGTAGATACAGAATAGTATTGAAGCTTTCCTTATGTATGATATTGTTTATGCACTATTGATTTCATGTGTTGCACGCTTGGCTACTTTAGTGATTAGTGGCCCATGAGCACAATCCGAGTAGGCTATTGCCGTTGCATTTGCGGAGTACTTCTTTTTAATGTTTGCCATTTACTATTGCATATTCTTTTAATTATTCTTATGCCAATTTAAACCTTTAATAGTATTTAATTGCCAGTGTTTTGCTTATTGAATTGCTGTTCAAAATCCGATACGTACTTCTTACGAGCATCCGAGAAGCATCTAACTTTTTTCAGAAGATTCCTTGCTCGATGCTTAAGGACTATTAATTAACGTAACGTAATAGTGCCGATCCGAAGTAGAGGGTGGAGGACTTCTTAAGTTCTTAGTCAAGGGTGGATTACTTCGGCTTCGGCCAACACTATTCTTTGGTGTTGTTGTTTCTTACTTCTTTGTTTGATTGTTGACCAGACTAGATAATTCCTGTCTCTTTATTAGTCTGTTGTGGAACACTAGTACCGAGTTCTTGTATACCCCGTTATAGCAGATTGAACTCTGGAGGGTATTGGTGTTTTTTGTTCGGCTGGCAGTACTCAGGGGTTGGGATCGTGTGTTTCCGTTGTGGCAGCGAGCCGTATTCGAGTCCTGATTGAGAGCCCTTGTGTACCCGAGTGCCAGGTCGTAACACGGGTAACCATACCGCGAGCAATAAAAGAGCAGGTTCCGGACAACAGTTTTCGCCGTGCCATTTCTCATTGGATATGCATCAGGATAACGAGTGGCCACATCCATGATAGTTAATAGAAATTTATTACCGGCACTAGTAGGGGTTAGGGGTCCGACCATATCAATGATGACCTTACTGAAGGGCGGTCCACTGACAGGAATGGGGTGCAACGGGGTTGTCGGAATTGTTTGGTTAGGTTTTCCAACCCTCTGGCACGTATGACACCTTGCTATCCAGGTTACCACCTGCCCCTTCATCCCCGGCCACCAAAACAATTTTTCTAAAGCCGCCACCGTCTTTCTCACCCCTAGATGTCCTGCCAGTGGTATGTCATGCGCCAACCTCAGTAGGCTATCCCTGCACTCCCGTGGCACCACCAACTGGTCCACTACTCCGGACCCCTCTTGCCAACTATGTTTAGGGTCTTGAAAACGCCTATAGAGGATGCCTTCTAAATAAAAAAAATCTCCTGGCTGTGCATCGCCGTCCTTGTCGAGCTCTACAGCTCCATTAGCACACGTTTGGAGCTCAGGGTCCTCTAGTTGCAACCGACGTATATCTGAGGGTGCCAAGCGATCTAACTGCTCCCGGATCAATGCATGACCTTCCCCGATACTGGGCTGCTCCCTCTGTCTCTCTCGATGTACATAACGTTGCTGTCGTGGAGACTCGTCATGCCCAGCCTCGTCACTCTCGATGACAGGCCCAGGGGCTACTCCAGAATTAAGTAATGGTGCTAATACTGAATCACCCAGGAGAGCCGCCGAGTCAAAACTCTTAAAACCAACTCCAGCTTTAGCCTCCTCCTGTTGATCGTTCCTCCGCTGGTCTGAAGACGGAGGACTAGGCTGCGACACTTTAGCTGCCCGAGCTCGGGTGACAACACACGCCATGGGTTGTGTCTGGCACCGCTCGACCCACTCTTGCTCTTCCCTACTCACGTCGGCCGGCCTCTCGGCAACGACTAAGGGTAGAACCTCAGAAGCGGGCATTGCAAAGTCGTTGCCGAGAAGAAGGTCGACGCCCTCCAATGGCAGTTTCTCCACAATCCCGACATCCAATTCACGTGCCACACCATCCACCTCCAACTCCAACCGCACCAGCGGGTATGACCGAGTTGCATTAATACCCTGCACCACCACCACCCGAGCTGCGTTTGTAGGGTAGCCAGTCAAGTTTTTCATCAGAGTCTGGGAAGCACCTGTATCACGCAAGACCTCTACTCCATGCTTGCGCCCCGCCCACATCACGCAACCCCGCCCTCTATGG
Organism: Lithodes maja; assembly: GCA_037953745.1. Classification (NCBI taxonomy): domain Eukaryota; kingdom Metazoa; phylum Arthropoda; class Malacostraca; order Decapoda; family Lithodidae; genus Lithodes; species Lithodes maja. Next base: position 61,655 of record JBAKBP010010542.1, read on the forward strand.
TCACAAAAAACATCCTGAGCAGGGTTCGAGCCTCCCAGGTGCTTCTGCATTGGCTGTGCCTCAGCCTCTGACGAACTGCCCCGGGCAAACTCAGATGACTTCGGAGACACACCAATGTTGCAGGCCAAAGACACAGCTGCTGTAGGTGGTTTGCTAGGACAGACTCTTGCAAAGTACCCCTTTTTATGACAATGATAACACTCCAACTCCCCTTTGGGGGTTCCCTTGGTACTGGGAAGGGCCCGGCCCCTTCTTAAATGGGACGGTGCTAGTCTTGTGGTCAGTCTTGGTATCATGGCTCTTGTACTTGTTTGCATAAGGTATATCACTAACTCGGGGGGGTGGGGCGTCACGCCCCTTGTTACCTGCCTCACTACGCTGGGCAGACCCGCACCCACGAATTAGTGATAGCCGGAGGTCAGCCATCTCAGCTGCCTCCTGTAGAGTTTTTGGTTGCTTTTCTTTAAGGTTTAACGTCAGGTCGCCGCCCGTGCATTTGAAAAACTGCTCTAAAAGCACCAACTGTTTGATGTCGTCAAACGTAGTAGCTTTCTCCAACCTCAGCCAATTCCCAAAAGCATCGGACAGCTCCCGGGCATGCTCCAAAAAGGTGCTCTCCCGACCCTTGGTAACACCCCGGAACTTCAACCTGTACGTCTCTGGTTGTAGTTTGTATGCTCTCAGGACAGCCTCCTTGAGTTCCTCATAGATAATACAAGACTCTATAGGCAATGCATCGTAGGCTTTAAGACCCTTGCCTATTAATCTAGAGGATACAAGTGCTGCCCATTTATTCTCTGGCCACTGGTGTTCCTGGCACTTCTTCTCAAAGCGTGTGAAAAATTATGTTACACCACTCTCATCAAACACCGGAACCAGTTTCAATAAGTGCGAGAGAGACTGCTCATGAACACGGTTACCAGCCCCAAGTCGCTGTCCCGTTGTCTCTACTCGCGACTTCTCTACGTCCATGTCGGCACAGTACCTAGTCGACTCAGCTTGAATTTTTGCTAGCTCTATGTGCTCATGACTGATAGTTTTTCTCTCTTCTATCTTGGCTAATTCTATTTGCTGCTGGAGCTCACATGCCCTTTGTTGCTGCTGAAGCTTAGCTAATTCGAGCTGAAGCAATAATTCTGGAGTTAACCCTTGAGGAGGTGAAGGTGCTACAATGTTTGAAATTACCGGTGGTCCCCCCAGGGGCAACCCACCCTGCCAGTCACCACCCAACTGCGGAAGCGTACCCGGGGTCGGCAAACTACTGGGATGGCTGGGAGTCGAGTGTAGGGGAAGCATGGCCGAAGGGCTCTGAGCACTCAACCCATCTCGCTCACCAGTCACCCTGCCCAGTACACACGTTATCAAGTTATCCCTGGTCATGCTGCTAGTAACCGCATGACCGATAGCTGTGGCCAGGCATTGAAGACCGTACCGATCCATACCCTCCAACCGCTCGGCAGTAACAGGCCATTGCAAAAATATCCTAGCATCCTCCTCACAGTTCACCCGATTAACCCTTTCATCATGCTGCTGTTCCTCAGTTTCGACATTACATACTGTGTCTCCATTCTCCTCTGATCCGGTATAAGACATGATGCTCTCAAAAATTTCTCACCACAATATTCAGAAAAGAAGTACCCCAAACTCTTATGTAGCACTATTCACTTGCCAAAAATGTCTGAAGACTCTCAAGTGCTATACTACTTTGCCAAAAAAAAAATAACGTGCCCACTATATTCCTCAATAAAACAAATGACCACAACAATCCTGCAATTATCTCTTAGTTCACAAGATCCTGAGCTAGGTCGCCATTTGTTACGATCCAGGTTCTCAAAGACACAGGGCTCTTCAACATTGGACTAGATAATGGCAAAATGCAACAACGGTAACACTAGATCCAACCCCTGCCTTAAACACTGGAAAACAAAACACCATTACCGCCCTGAGTCGTGCCTGGACAACGAGGTATCCTATGACTCGGTAACTGGTGCACACACACTAGGCTGACGCTCGATGAAACAGCCTATTCTCAAACAGTAAAAGATTACTCGATTGGTTACACAAAGAAAAGATAGTTAACGTGATTAATTAGCGTTACGGTAGATACTCAAATAACTGGCACTCCTGTATTAAAGAAAGTGCAATGCTAGTCCTGCAACATCAACTGGAAACTTCTGAAATAAGTCTGATGCTGGGAAGATGTTCGTAAAGAATCTTGAACAATTATAATGCAGAATACGGGTCACAATAAATACTAGGACATATAGTAATAATAGGCAGGCGAATAATAAAGACTACGCAAAGGTAGTAATGCTCGATAACTAAAGAAATGCTTCGTGACACAACGCAACAGCCTACTAGGGTTGTGCAACTCAACAACAACCTCGGCTCAAAAGTGCAGTGAATAATAATGTTGCATACATATAATAATGTGGGCTTATCTCTAACCAGTGTCTGCTCAGTTAATAAAGTCTAGCTGGGGTATCAAGGCAGGGCAACAATGGGCGAGCATGCGGCTCGTAGCCTAACGTTGTCCGAAGGTGGTATAATGAAGATTACGTTATATGATGGGGATGCTCTCTTGATAAATCTAGGTCTCTAGTACCTAGTTCTATCCTGGCGATCCCTCAGAAGTCAACACAAAGAGGCAGCACTATGTTGTGAGGGATAGGCTATGGCCCTCTCACACCACAGCGCTGTGCTCGCAAAGTAAACCCACCCGAAGACAACTTAGGCTCCCACAGTACCTGTCGATGTCGTGCAGGGCTTAGCTAACACTGCACACATCGGAGACAATGACACAGTAACCTTACCCCTAGTCTAGCTTTAAATAACCAAGCAGAATCACTCAACACCTTGCCAGGGAGACATATACCGTTCTACAACCTTCCCGAGAGAGGACACACACGGAAAAGTCCGTCTCTCCAACCCCTCAATAAAGCATAATACCTCCTTAATCTAATACATGGAAATATCTGAGAGCTTCGCGTACAATACGACTGGCCGACGGTGAACGTCTATGCTGAAACCAGAAGGGATGTGGAGTTTAATAAAGATTAGAGAATGAGAAAGGAGAAGTCAAGAGAGAGAAATAGTATGCAAAGTGGCGAGTATGGGGGACAGAATTGCAAAGGATCTAGGCGGTACGCGTGTCAGGCAAGCTCTGAGCTGGTAAAGAACACGCGGCCGCGATGGGCAGGGACTAGTTGACCACCCGGCCCCCAATGCCGTCAGCGCCCAAGCGAGCCGCGTTTATAGCTCACCCCGCTGCCAGGTGTACCCCCTCACCCTCTCTGGCTCGCTTCCCACACAAGCAACATTTATATTATAGTGAATATAAAATATAAGGCGCGGTCACAGACCAAAACAAAGATCACTTCTAGACTGTCTGTGGCAACACGACACTAATAAAACAAAGCAGATCATCCTAGGACAACTGTAGCCCATCCCCCCATCCTGGCGAGCGCTAGCGAGCTGCAATGCCCCACGCAACCATTCTGTCAACGCCGGGAGGCGTCACACTTGGTAGTGGGGTAACCCACAACCCTCTAGTAAAGGCCTGCCGGCTGGTCCGTGACGTAGTAGCCAAAGGGGCTAGGGGTGGCAAGGTTCTGGCTGGCAACCACTGGCAATCCCTCAATCTTTTACTTTTCCCTAATGATATTTTAATTAATTCGATACTTACGCCAGTCACTGACTATATTATACTACTTGTACAGCGTGGTCTAAGTTCTTACAACTTTTTATTGTTATCATTATTTGTTTGTGATAATAATATTATTATTTTGTATAGTGTTTTGACTTCTAAATTGTACATGTATCTATCATCAATATGCAATGGATGCATTAGTATTTATTTGTTGTGCTTACTAATAATATATGGTAAGCTACTAGGATATTTTTTATATTAATACTGATACTGTTATACTGAAATTTCCAGGTCCAGATGAGGTGTATGCTAGGGTATTAAAAGAATGCAAGGACGAATTAAGTTACCCATTAACTCACCTATTAAATAATTATTGTTATACTTTTTACTTTTATGATAGTAGGCTATTATTTGTGTTATTATTATTATTATTATTATTATTAGGGGTTCGTCCCCTACGGGGAACCCCTATTGTAATCATTAAACCTAGGTTTTCATCCAAATTCTTCTTACGCGCCGGTTTCGACGCAATAACTCCAGAACCGCTTTTTGGATCGGGATCAAACTTTCACAAGAGGTGCGTTTTTGTATTGGGCAACTTTTGATATGCTAAACATCCGGCATGGTGGCCAAACAGGTCCGTGGCAGCCGATTTCCCGAAAAACTTGACGCCTAAATACCGTCTCTCCCACTCACAGGAAACGGCTGGGCTTTGGCATACGCACTCCCCTACTAATGCTCCGCAAATTTTATAGAGAAGGTTTTGCTTTTGCACGTGGGTTTTTTTCCGGTAATCTTGAAAAAACCTCGAATTCCACTTAAAATTCCACATCTTGAAAACTACGCCGATGATCAAAGCCATGCTTGCGTAGTTGGGTGAGGCTCGCGATTCCGAACGTTTTGATACCAAAAGAATATAAATGGGTGGAATAGTTTGGCCGCAGCATTGAAAACTGTCTATTCTTAAATTACTTTAAAACCGCATTCGCTATCCACACAAAGTTTACCGTCTACAGTCTATAGGCTTCCACGCATCCCCCAGTTTTGCTTAATAACATAATCTCTTTATTATTCAGATCTATAAACAAAATTTATTTTACGCTCTCAAAACAGTTCGAGTCCCTACGAATTCCAGCAATTATTTAGCCAACCTACCTATACATACCTACCCTACCAAATAATAATGATAATTCAAATTTATTTTTGGTGAATGACAGAGTATTGGCTAAGGTTTTTAACAATTCCTCCCTTTGCCAAATGCTTAGTTTAATAACAATGATATGGACCTTTAAAGTTTTGGCAATTGCCCGTGTGACTCGTATTTTAACCCTCCTAAAGTGTTACCACGAAATACCGCTAGATCCTTTCTCAAAAGTCGCTAGCATGTTGCTACATAGCCAAACAATGTTAGGATAATGCTTCAATTTCTAAAGAGTTTTGGTTTGTTTGTTTTGCAAATTTTACAATGTAGTATGACTAGAATGTCTGAAATTTTCAAATTATCCCTAGTAAATGTCTCTAGATATAAAAGAAATGGCTGCTAGATTGAAGTAAATAGCTCTACATTTAGCGGTAATATGTAGCTTTACAACTGGCAACACTGCAACCACCACCACCTTCCCACCCTCCCAGTATGTCTCCACAAAATACTGCTAGATCCTTTCTCAAAGGTCGCTAGCATGTTGCTACATAGTCAAACAATGTTAGAATAATGCTGCAATTTCTAAAAAGTTTTGGTTTGTTTGTTTTGCAAATTTTACAATGTAATATGACTAGAATGTCTGAAATTTTCAAATTATCCCTAGTAAATCTCTCTAGATATGAAAAAATGGCTGCTAAATTGAAGTAAATAGCTCTATATCTAGCGGTAATATGTAGCGATACAACTGGCAACACTGCCTAAGTGTTACCCCAAAATACCGCTAGATCATTTCTCAAAAGTCGCTAGCATGTTGCTACATAGTCAAACAATGGTAGAATAATGCTGCAATTCCTAAAGAGTTTTTATTTGTTTGTTTTGCAAATTTTACAATGTAATATAACTAGAATATCTGAAATTTTCAAATTATCCCTAGTAAATGTCTATAGATATGAAAAAATGGCTGCTAAACTGAAGTAAATATAGCTCTACATCTAGCGGTACAACTGGCAACACTGCCTACAACCACCACCTTCCCCCCCTCCCTCACCAGAGACTCGCACCTACAGTACGTCCTCCCTCTCATCGCCAATGATTATGCTCTGAGGTTTGTATTTGCTTATCTTAACCTGTGTATAAATGTAACCCTTACACATGTTTCTATTAAATAATGACATTAAACAGGATTCATGATTTAAATACAAGGCTAGATATTTATCGGAAGTACGTATTTACCTTCGGAAAGCTAAAATATAATGTGTACACATATGGGATAGGGAGGAGGTATAAGGGGTGGACCGATGGAAGGGAAGAGAACCCCGATATACGAGATACATAGCTTCATATGCGCGTATTGATCACTTTCATGCTATTATGTATGCATACAGAAGTAGCAGGACACATAATATGTCAAGAGTGAACACCAATAACTTAATCCATACACAGTAAAAAAGACGGAAATAATATCGTACATACGAAGTGATGGAATGGGGATGGGGGGAGTGTGTATGATATGTAAACAGGACAGTTCGTCGCTAGATAGTCATGTGTGTGCTTGTGTGATGGTCTTGTGTAGCTATGTGTGTGCTTGTTTGAGTGTTGCTATAGGCTACGCATTAGTTATCTCTCTCTCTCTCTCTCTTATTTATCGCTGTCTTCCTTACGATTACGACATACTGTACTAGTGCATGAGAATAGGAAATAGGGAGCCTCGCTCTCTCTCTCACAAATGAGAACATAAGTAAACAGGAGTCTGCAGAGAGCCGGTTGGCTATAGGACTCGGTAGCCTATTCCACATATCTACAACTCTGTTACTAAACGAATAGAGGCAGATCCCTTACACACCCAGTCTCTCTCTGTCGCTCGTTTGTTTGCACACCGGTACAAATGAGGCAGATCCCTTACAAGATGAACATGGGAATCTGCAGAGAGACAAGTGGCCCACAAAAGGCAGATCCCTTTCACATCCAACCCATTTCGTCCATATGACTATCTGATTTTATCTTGAAATTCTCTATTGTTCTTGATCCCACTATAGCACTAGGTAGCCTATTTCACATATCTACGACTCTGTTACGAGAGAGGTAGATCCCTTACACAGCCAATCTCTCTCTTATTTGCACACTGGTACAAAGGAGGCAGATCCTTACACATGCTACCAAGATGAAAATGGGAGTCTGCAGAGAGCCGATTGGCTCACACACGGCAGATCCCTTTCACACCCAATCCATCTCGTCTTATCAAATTTTATGTTGAAGCTCTATTGTTATTGATCCCACTATGGCACTTGGTAGCCTATTCCACATATCTACAACTCTTTTACCAAGCGAATAGAGGCAGATCCCTTACACAGCCAATCTCTTTCTCTCTCGCTCTTGTTTGATTGCACACCGGTACAAATGAGGCAGATCCCTTACACATGCAACCAAGATGAAAATGGGAGTCTGCAGAGAGCCAAGTGGCCCAAATAAGGCAGGTCCCTTTCACACTCAACCCCTCTCATAAACGTTACCTGTTATTTACACTACTTACTATACGCCCATGTTATCATATTATACCTGCAACCAAAACACAATTGTAAGAAATAGGAACATAAGAAAATGGGAGTCTGTAGAGAGCCAATTGGCCCATACAAGACAGATCTTTTCACACCCAGCCCATCACATAAAAACTCTCTCTCATTTATCTCTGTTTTCCTTACATTTATGACATCCTAGTCTCTCTCTCTCTCTCTCTCTCACAAATGAGAACATAAGAAAACCGGAGTCTGCAGAGAGCCGCTTGGCCCACACATGTCAGATCCCTTTCACACCCAACCCCTCCCGCACTCTCTCTCTCTCTCTCATATGTATCGCTATCTTCCTTACGTTTACGACATCCTATTCTCTCGCCATACTCCCTCTCTCTCCTTCACAAATGAGAAAATTTAAAAAATAAGAAAACGGGAGTCTCCAGAGCCGATTGACCTACACATGGCAGATCCCTTTCACACCCAACCCATCTCGTTCTATCTAATTTCAAGTTGAAGCTCTATTGTTCTTGATCCCATTATAGCACTGTAGCCTATTCCACATATCTTCAACTCTGTTACTAAACGGATAGAGGCAGATCCCTTTTACAGCCAATCTCTCCCTCTCTCGCTCTTGTTTGTTTGCACAATCTGCTCCTGTAGTTTCTCCGTGCCCGAAAAGTTAAATGATCTTTTGATATCTGTGACACAGCATTTGTATCCAGTACAATACCCTGCTTGCAATACCGTCGAACCCCGGACAACGTTGCTTGCAACTTTAATTATTATTATTATTATTATTAAGCTCAAGCTTTCCATTAATCACTTACAGAGCACAGAATAGGTAAAAGAACGTTTTACAAATTTGTCAACATTTATTTACAATAACAAGTAGTTTAGATATACCGGTAATTTCATTTTACAGTAGTCATGAATGAATGAATGAATGAATGATGGCCATAGACATGTAGGATATTAGAGAGTTTTGGATAGAGGAAGAATAAGTTGAGGAATGGTTACGAAAATTAAGATTATATTGAAAATTACTATACATATATTGATAGAATTATGCAAGTGTTTAGAGCTTCCTCTTTTTACTTGCATACTTGGTTAAATTGTGTTATCAAGTTATTTTCTGTTGCACAATAATTATATAAAAGAGTATTTGAAGAAGCCCAAATCAACATGTTTTCAACATTTTCTGTTTCATGACCACTATCACAGAATTCATTAGGAAACAACATCATCATTGGCAAGAGCTTGCATTGTTAACTCCATTTAGTGGAGCAGATAAATGCAAAAATACCCCAAAATAGTTCACTTACTCATGCAAGCATAAAATTTGGCACAGACATTCTCAAAGGACCACTCTTTCATAAAAGGGCGTTAGCCACGCAAAGAATCCAAGATGGCTGCCTCTTTTTCCAAGATGGCTGCCATTCATTGGCCAATTGCATCATCTTCGAGAATATGGGTGTTACTGATGCATTTATCATGGTTTATAATCCCATTCAATCACCAATTTGTTCTTTATTAAAGTTATTTTTGTCACGCTTTCAATTCCAAGTACTAAAACAAAGAGATGGCGGCTAAACGTAGTATTAATCTTATCTCAGCATCTGTCACTGGCCACAATGAATGCCTTTTTTTTATCTACAGAGAGTATTTGGGGTCATAGATTCTAATTGATTTAAAACTGTTCTCAAAGGATGTAAAAATTATTTACAAGGTGTTGGTATACTAATAGAGTGAATGTCAGTGCACAACCAGGGCACACTGGTGACTTCACTGCTGTGTAACTCAGCATGGGGTTCAGTGTCAGATTTGTTCTCAATTGTCACCAAAGATGTAGCTCATCCCAGCTCTGCTGAGCTTGTTCACAGTCACTTGCAGAAAGGTAGGACACAATACCAAGACTTTGTGAAAAGATTGGAAGATAATCCAACATTATTCTATGAGCCCATCAGGAGGCAAAGACTTAACTTATTCTGTCAAGATAAGCCTGTTAAAGAAGCATCAAAACAGAAGCAGCTGAAAGAAGACTCTCAGCTTTTTTCAAAGCTGTTCATCTCCTGTCAGATCAGGGAGTGCGACCTGCAGGAGTTCTTTCAGCATGAAAATCAGTCATTCCCTGCGTCTCTAAGTGATGGTGGAAAGATTTATAGCTGTCAGAAGTCCCAACTGACCTCCATACTTGAGAAACACATCACGCTTCCAGACCAAGAGTCGGAGGCAGATGACATCATCATTGATGGTTCAGCTTTGATCCATGCACTGCCACCCAAAAGGTCTAAGACATTTGCAGAATATGCAGCCCTTGACTTTCTGCCAAGGATTAGTGCCTATGCCAATACATACAAGACAACACATGTTGTCTTTGATGTGTACAGTCCATCAAGTCTGAAAGCAGACACAAGGTCCAAAAGAGGACAAGGGGGGAGACACAAGGTGACAGAAAAGAATAGCATTCCCTTAAACTGGCACAACTTTCTGAGGCACAATGACAATAAGTCGGAGCTGTTTCACTTCCTGGCAGACAAGATTGTCCAGATGTCTGCACCAAACTTGGATATTGTGACCAAGGGACCCCAAGCACTTAGCACACACAACGTGAGTCTTACTGAACTGCACGAATGTTCTCATGAGGAGGCAGACAGCCGCATCTTTGTCCATGCCAGATATGCTGCAGGACAAGGGAGCAAATCTATCATAGTCAAAGCCAATGACACAGATGTCCTTGTCATTGGCCCGAGTATGTTCCCAACTCTGCAAAGCATGGGTCTGCAGCAGCTGTGGCTCATATTTGGCCAAGGTCAGAGCCTTCGATGGATTGGCATTCACAACCTGCACAACTATGTTGGTCAAGAGAAGGCCAAAGGCATGTTGTTCTTCCATGCTTTTACAGGTTGTGATGTGGTCTCAGCTTTTAGAAATAAAGGAAAGAAGACAGCTTGGCAGACATGGGATATTTTCCCAGAGGCAACTCTAGTATTTTCCAAACTGAGCCAGCACCCACCAACCATTGAGGATGATGACATGAAGATTCTAGAGAAGTTTGTGGTCCTCATGTATGACAGGTCCAGCACTGCAGATGGTGTGGATGAGGCTAGACTGGACTTGTTTGCCAGAAAGCAGAGACCCTATGAAGCCATCCCTCCAACCAGAGCAGCTCTGATTCAACACACTAAACGTGCAGCATATCAGGCAGGCTGTGTGTGGGCTCAGGCAATTCTGCACCAGCCAGAAGCAGAGAGTCCAGCTGACTGGGGATGGGAGAATAGAATGGAAAGTCTTCTGGACAGCCAACTCTCCCATTGCAAAGAGTTGTGAACAGCTCACTAAGTGTGGCTGCAAGTCTGGCTGCCGTGGCAGGTGCAAATGCTACAGGCTTGGTCTCACATGCACAGCCTTGTGCAGTTGCAAATGTGAAGTGTAGTTTCTCTGTTATCCTGGGTGCAGTGGTGAGTTCAAGTATAATTTCGACTGTCTTTTGCTAAAACTTTCATTAGATTTATGTATTTTTGGGTTCTGTAATAAAAACAAATTCATTTTGTCATAAAAATGTATACTGGAATCTTTATTAGTCACAAAGATACGAATGATATTAGTTTTGCGGGTGCAATTTTGGTTTGATTTAGCATTAAACAAATTATTTTACAAAAATAGGAGACCTCTTTCAGACTCTATGACATATAAAGTAGGGTTTTGAATTGAAATAAGTTGTTTTACTTGAAGTAGTTACAACTTACAAAGTAATTATTAGTAATTCTTAGTGTAGACGGTGGCCATCTTGAAAAAATGGTAGCCATCTTGGATTTTTGCGTGGCTAACGCCCTTTTTTGAAAGAGTGGACTCTAATGAACATTTGTGCCAAATGTCATGCTTGCATGATTAAGTGAACTATTTTTGCACTTATCTGCTCCACTAATTTCCAATTTCCGCTGATTAAGTTAAGTAGCAAATGCAGGGTACGTTGAGTGAATTTTGTAACGATGATATAATTATAATATGATAATGGTTGTTGTTATGTCATTTGGATATATTAAGGATCCTCTACTTATTCCGTGGATATATTCATGATCAGATATTTCAGTGTCAATCTCTGTACACAAACTAACTAACATTTTGCAAGAACTACATTTAGTTTTTTTGGATACTGAATAGCAACAGTAACCTGCTAAGTATGTAATAACTGGAAGTATGTCAGAACATTGTTCAACATCATTATTAGAGACATCTAAAACTATGTTGTGAAAGTCTAACCAATTTGAGGTTTTAATGTCCTCCCAGTTTGTTTCACATTCTACCAGCAAACATTTATGGAAGTACCCAACGATACAGAGAAGACGACCAAAATCATCATATTTAAATACCCTGTTTGGCTAGATCCTGACTTCCTCCTAGACGACGACAAAATACTGTGGGTGGACAGAAATAAGGTGCGAGGGAAAGAGAGAAGCCAAGCAGTTGCCCTGCTAAAAGGTGAGGCGCCTGAAAGAATTTTTATCACTGGTATCGGTTATCGATACGTGGCACCTTTCATAGAAGAAGAAAAGATGTGTCTGAATTGTTCAAGGTGGCGGCACCCTACCTGGAGCTGCCAACTTGATCCACGGTGCCGTTTCTGTGGTGGTGGTCACCTATCCACACTATGTGGGGATAAAATCCGTACAGGGGCAAGAGTGGTGCCGCTCTGCTACAACTGTGGGGGAAAACACAATGCAAACTCCATGATTTGTCCCAGGCGACCAGCATTGCAGAGACAAATATGGATACACCAGCGACCAGACGAGGAACGAAAAACAACATCAACCGTACACCCTGACACAACAACAACAACAACAACAACAACAAGCCGCGTGGTACCCTATCCTCCACTGCCCAGCAACGCGCAGCCTTCTACACCTGGTCAAGCTGGGAGGAAAAATGTTGCAGAAGAGGGGGGACAAGCTGGGGTTAACAGGTGGTCATTGGGGAGGCCGGCACTCCCAAATGAGCCCCACGACACCCACAGGATGGGGAATCAACCCCACCTGCACTCCACAACACACACAGGGACCCTAGCAGAAAAAAAAACGCAGAGGAAAGTGAAGAGCATGGGGACGGATTAATGAATAAGGAGAATAGGATTGTTCAGTATTTTCAGGAATTTGGAAAGAAAATAGAAGCACTAGAAAAGAGGGTAGACCTTATTAGTAACATAGTGCGCAAAACCATTGTACCAAATACCAAAGATGTTAATACAGGGGACAAAAATACAGGTGGTAGTGTAACCAGTAACCCAGATAATATAGCTCTGGTAATGAGTAGCGAGAATAGTGCTAAGAGCTCAGAAAACAAAAACTCAGGGGGTAATGTAAATTGCATAATTAAGTTGAAAGGACAATAAAAAACCCTTAAGACTCACAAGTTACTGACAAATGGGTTGGTAGGGCTGGAAGATATCCTAGGTAAATGTGATGATGAAAAGAAAAAAGAAAAACTATTTACAGAATGGCTCGCCCTCCACAAACAAATGGACAGGGTTATGGGGGGAATAGCGGGTTTGTCTGTGTCGGCAATGGAAGAAGACAAGAACAATGGATAACAAAACACTGAAAATAATCTCCTGGAATGTGAATGGCCTGAAAAATAGAACTACTGATATTCACTATTACATAAATAAATACAATGTAGATGTCATACTTCTTCAGGAAACTGGGGATAGGAATGGGAACTTGCTTAAAATTAATACACATGTAAAATATAACTTACTCGCAGATAAAGGCATCAGAGGTTTATCCACCTATGTAATGACATCTATCCCTTCGGAGCTGTTAGAGGAACCACATAAAACCGACGGGGTGGAGTCACTTTCATTAAAAATCCATCTAAAAGAGGGTACTCTTAATATTGTTAATTTATAAATCTCCAAGAACAGTTTCTCAGTAAATACACTACCAGATACTATTTTTAATGATGCAACACTCATAGCTGGGGATTTTAATGCCAGGCACGCTAACCTGGAGACAAATAGCAAAACAAATGACAATGGTAGGAGATTTAACCAATTTTTAAACGATTACCCCGATATAAAACTGCTAGGTACTAATGAAGCTACACATCTTCAGGGTGGGAGGCTGGATTATGCTGTTATCATGAATGGTCACGGTTTGGACGGTACGTGTGAGATCATACCAGAGTTGCTAAGTGATCATTTTTCCCTCGCAATCAGTATACCTCTGGGCAAAATAGATTTATATCATCATAGAAAACGAATAACTTTACCCAAAGACAAAATTGACTACTTCATATCGGGTATTAAAACATGGTATTTAACAAGATATGGTTGCAATGATTGAACAGCTATTGGGAACTAATGAAACAAATCCCAAGAGACAATATACATCACGGGTTAATAAATATTATAACGATAACACTTTGAAGGAGTGGTCAAGGATGATTAAACGAGCACACAAAAAATGGGCTGACACAAAAGGTGATGACGCAAGTAAAGCTGCCTTGGTTGAGGCAGCAAAGCAATGCGGTCAAACTCGTAAAGAAATTAGAGGGGAATATTGGGGGAATTTACAAATAGAATTGGAAGCTGTAAAAATATTAATGAAATTTGGAAAGAGGTGAACAAAGTGCGAGGGAGAAAGACAAGTACTGTCGCTCACCCAGAACCGGAAAAACAAGCTGACCTATTTATGGATAAATGGGCATATGCAGCTAGTAGTGACTCCCTACCACAGGACGTTAGGGAGGCTGTTAAGGGATGGGAAGAAAATAGGAGAGATTTTATTCTGAACTCCTTAAATATAGGAGATGTATCGGGAGTTGACATAACTAAAGATGAATTATTAAGGTCAATAAAATCAGGTAAATCTACTGCTCCAGGAGAGGATGTGATAACTTATGAAGTACTAAACTGTCTAGCGAGTATCGAAAATAGTCCATTATTACACCTATTTAATATGAGCCTGAAAGAAGGCAAACTTCCCCGTGCAAGGAAGAAGGCAATTATTATTCCTGTCCCCAAAGGTAACGGAGAATTTAGACCTGTTTCTCTGACGTCATGTTTCTCCAAAATGATGGAGAGAATCATGTTGGAGAGGCTACTTTACATTATAGGAGATGGGTTCAGCAGCAATTTGTTTGGCTTTAGAAAGGGTAGAGGTACATCAGATGCTGTAATAAAATGTTTAACCAGCGATACTGATTTCTGCCGAGTCTATATAGATCTGAAGGGTGCATTTGACAAAGCAAATGGGGAAATTATTATGTATGAACTAGCAAACCTTGGGGTAAAAGGAAACCTACTCCATTGGATTGGTGATTATGTTTCGGGCGTAGAGCTCAAACATGGTACCAGCGGGCACTATCACAGGAGAAAATGTTAGAGCTAGGTACTCCTCAAGGCGGAGTTTTAAGTCCAACCCTATTCAACATTTTAATGAATAAAATAGCTCAAGAATACCTCGGTAGTAAAGTACGTATAGGTATATATGCTGATGACATAATGATACAGAGTAATAATATACATGATATGCAAGTCGCACTTAATAAATTTGGCAGGTTAGCACATAAAATGGGGCTTATCATTCATTAATGAAGGCAAAACTAAATTTCAATGTAGATCAAACCGAGAAGAACACCTTATTAATGGTAAGCCAATAGAGAGGGTACGCACTTATAAATACCTTGGAATGTACATAGGTTATACAGCAGATAGTAAAGATGCAGAATTAAACCATATAATAACACAATGCAAATCTCGGATGCAACCCTTGAGATCGTTAGCCTGGAGTGGTGCAGGGGTCGGTGTACCGGTATTAAAAATGATGTACCCAACAACTATCAGATCTGTGGTGGATTATGCTAGCCCTGTCTTGTCTTGTCTTGGAGAAGGTAGGCTCGAAAAGTTAGAAAAGGTTCAAAATTAAGTAATGCGGATTGTATTAAACTGCCCTCCAAATGCAATGATCTATCCAATGCAATTGGAATTAAACCTAGGGTCATTAAGAAATAGAATTGAAGAGGTAAATATTATAGCTGCTATTAGACATACAAGATCAGGAGGTGGGATTAAATTATCAAATGACCCTACTGAAGGTATACATAACTTCCGAACCTTCAGGAAACAAGGCAAGCAAGGGTATTTAAAAGGACTGATTGCTAATGTTAGGATGTATAATTTATCAAATGCTTGTGTAGTCCCTCAATCTATATCTCAACTTCCACCCTGGGAGGAGCAAATAACTGAAATAGATATAATACCTTTGTTAAAGAAAAATGTATGTATGAAATTATAGAACTTAAAACTATAGTAGAAGAACATATAAGTAAGTTGTATGAGGCTGATG